>CM021100.1:883081363-883106921 GCA_007115665.2 Sequoiadendron giganteum | reverse complement strand
GGATCCCCTAATGTGTAGTGAATGCTATACGAAATGGTGCCCTGAATGTACCTCCAAATATGTTTGGTAGCTTGCCAATGAATCTCATGAGGATCATGGGAGAATCAAGAGACAAGGCCAACCACAAAGGAAAGATCAGGATGAGTGTGAGTCAGGTACAACAAACTGCCAACCGACTACCTGTAAAGTGTAGAATCTACTGAAGGAGTGGGGCAAGTAGTAGTCAAAACAACCCCTAACTGAAAAGTTGCGGGGGTAGGCTTGCAATCAAGCATGCCAAATCACTGAAGCATATCAAGAGCATACTTCTGGTGGTAAATAGAGATCCCATCAGAAGACTAAATCACCAGAAGACCAAGAAAATAGTGCAAAAGATCGAGATCTGTCATCTCAAACTACTCCATCAAAGCTTGTTGAGCATGCTAAATCATAAAGGATGAGCTACTTGTGATGAGGAGATCATCAACATATAACATAAGAATCAGGATCTCGCCCTCAAGATTCTGACTATAGATGGTGGGATCAGAATCACAGTGTGTGAAACCAGTGGAGAGAAAAAAAGAGTCTATCTTCTCATACCAAGCTCAAGGGGCCTATTTGAGACCATATAATGAATGCTAAAGTCTACAAACCAAAGAAGCATCTTGCAAAAATCCCTAAGGCTTCTCCATATAGATCTCCTCCTGTAGGTCACCATGCAAGAATGCACACTTCACATCCATCTAAAAAATGGGCCATCCCCTAGAAGTTGCAGAGGTGATGCCATGGCTCGGGCAGATCCATCCATCCCTCCGTCCATTCCATCCATCCGTCCATTCCATGTCCATCCATTCCATCCATTCCGTCCTCCGTCCTCCATTCCTCCATTTCCTCCATCCATCCTCCATCCATTCCATTCCTCATTCCATTCCATCCTCCGTCCATTCCATCCCTCCCGTCCTTCCATTCCATCCTTTCCTCCATTCCATCCTCCATCCATCCATTCCATTCCTCCATCCATTTCCTCCCATCCATCCATCCATTCCATCCATCCATCCATCCTTCCATTTCCACTCCATTCCACTCCATTCAAATCTCCTTCCATTCCATTCCAGTCCATTCCATTTGTGTCCACTGCATTCCATTCCACTCCATTCCATATTATTGCATTACACTCCATTCCATTCTATTACTTTCATTTCCATTCCATTCCATTCCATTTGATTCCATTCCACTCGGTTTCATTCCATTTGAGTCCACTCCATTCCATTCCATTCCATTCCATTCCATCCGTCCATTCCTCCTTCCATCCATCCTTTCCTCCATTCCTTCCATCGTCCATTCCATTCCATTCCATTCCATCCTCCATTCCTCCGGCTCATCCGCTCTTCGTCCTGTCCTCCGCCTGTCCTGTCCATCCATCCATTCCATTTCCATTCCATTCCATCTCTCCGTCCATCCATCCTTCCATCCTTTCTCGTCCATCCTTCCTTCTTCATCCGTCCATCCGTCCATCAGAATCCGTCCATCCTTCCATTCCTTCAGATCTTCCGTCCGTCCATCCATCTTTCATCCATCCATTTTGTGGATCCATTAAAATAGTGTGTAACACCCTGTAGTGAATGAAGGAGAAGAAAACAACATCTGAAAGTGCACAAGAAAGCACCTGCAACTGAAAAAGTGGTGTGCAAAACAAAACACACATGCATGAGGCTGGAATCATATGGATTCACTTTCGTCGTGGAGGGACACTCACCAGACAAAGATGTGATGGCAAAACCAAAGGCACTACACAACCCCCCAATGGCACTTTATAATACAGTGCGAGTACAAAAATATGGCAAAACCTTATGTGCAAAATCCCCAAAAATACATGTACAATAGTGTGGCACTTTATCTCAATGCGTTTACATAGAAGATTGCTTACAAATGATGCTCAAAATGCCCTCAAAGGACAAAAAACTAGAAATACATGAAGAACAACAAAAAAAAAAGCATCCTATGCAAACGAGAAGTTTCCAAGAGAAAATATGTCCAGGTAATTCACCAGAGTGTGAAAACACAAAAAACTAAATAAAATATACCTGGAGTGAAATCGAGAAAAATTGCATGGATGGAACTGAAGAGCTTTGAAAGACGGTTCCAACACTACTGAGATCACGAAAAATGGAGAAACTGGTCAAAAGTTACGTGCTCGGGACTAAAAATAACCCCTTTGTCTTCAACTGGCTGTAGAATGCACCAACAAAAAAATGAAGCAATGAAACCTACACCACTAGAAATTTGACAAAACCAGCTTTCCGACGATATCTTGTATGCCAAAAAATGATATCATATGCCCAAGATATGACCTCTGGAAAAAAAATAGCTCCAAAGGGGAAAAAATACAGTGCAACATTAAATTTGATGGTCATACAGCTATCGTTGCAAAAATCCGAGCCTAAATTTGATGGCCAAACGGTTGTCACCGCAAATGCACAACTGGGCTTATTTAAAAAAATATATATATATAAAAAATATTACAAAATTTATTTTGATAATTTTTTTCAAAAAATATATTTTTGGTTGGGAGGCATGTGGGCCCACCCCCATTGCACCCCTATGCAGGGGCGGGTACACTGCGTAGGTCTATGCAGGTACGACCCTGTAGAGGTTTGCACAGGTATGGACCTGCGCAAAGCTTGCGCAGGGTACCTACCTACCTACGCAGGGTACCTACATGCCTACGCAGGTACGCAGTATAGGCCTAAGCAAGCCTTAAAAAGGTTTTTTTTTATTTGATTTTTTTAATAAAAATAAAAAAAACCTGACAAAAATAGTATTTTTTTGAAATTTTGGATGAAAAAAATGCAGAAAAGAAAATTTTTACCAGGGCATTTTTTTTTTCTCCAATCTGCGCGTAGACAAATGGTTGTACGACTATAGGCGTAAAAAAAATTTGCCCCTCAAATCAACTTTTTCCAAAATGGATGAATGAACAGTCGATTTAGGGGTTTTGGACCACTACGGATCCAACGGCGAGGTCCGTTTGGACTCAAAATGCTTTGAAATTGCAGGTGATTTCCTGGATAAAAAATGCAAACCCCCAAAACTCTGAATGCCTAATCTAACCCTTGTAGCTCCAAATTCTTCAAACAAGAATAGGCATGCAGCAGGAAAGCTCTGATACCATGTATGAGTTGAGAAAATACAACTTCATAGGAGCCCAGTGACCTCTGCAAGCAAAGAATACTTGTTACAGGGAGAAGCAAAGAGAAGCAACAAAGAGAACAGTAAAAATGCTCAAAAATGTGGAGCTCTGTATTATCCAATGTGTAAAAGAGTAATAATACAAAATAAAATATTTCAACCACATATAGGTCAAGAAACCTTAAAAAGGAAAACCTTAGGCTTCCACATTAATAATTAATAAAATAATTAATTATTATGCACCTAATGTTAGCTTAAGTGTAAAAGAGATAAAAGGGAATTTTAATTAATTAAACAAATATTGTTTAATTAATCAAGTAAATAACCAATTACTCTAACATTTTACTCCCTCTTAAGTGATTGGACCTAATTGTACATATAATGTCCTAAATTATCCATTCCATGGCCCATTTGAACATTTATCAAGAAAACCCATTTGCAAAACCAAAAAAAATATTATAATATTTTTCTCGCAACACCTTACATCTTGTAAAATAGGGCCAAGACTAAGTCGCCCTAGGCAACTTAGTCCCCATATTTTTCCTCCAATTTTTAATATGTTAGAGTTGGCATTTTATTATTTGAACTTCAAATGTCAAATATCGGCTATCAGGATTTAATTTTTGGCAAATCAGATTAATTGCATATAAATACCTAGTCATTTCATCATTTGAAAAGGAAGTTGAAGAAGTTAGGAAATCTATGATAAATAACACTATCAAACAATTATTATCAATTAAAGAGAAATTAAGAGTAGATTTATTATAGCATTTCAATATTGAAGCATTAATGTCAAGTTTTATGTTAGTTTTTTCATATTTATGTTATCATTTTATTTGTGAGATCTAACCTTGTAGGTATTCCAAGCATTCAAGACAATTTGAAATCAAGCCTTGAGGTGATGTGCATGACTTCAGTCCTTCAAGGAAAATCAAATTTGGTTGGTGAGTTGTAGTTCATTTTTGATTCATCATTCATCTATCATTTATCCTCTATCCCTCAAAAGGATAAGCTCTTTTTATCAATTTTGTCATTGTGGAGGTGGAAACACCGAAATCGTGTTTGATTGAGGAAAGCCCCTATATGGCACAACCATTCCTTTATCTTTTAATGTGTAGGTTACAGGTTTTAAGGAGTTTAGAGGAAGACTGAAGATCATTTTTTAATTGTTGCATTCAAACCCTACAACTTGACAACATACAAAAACTCAAAAAACTTAACATCAAATAGAGATTTAATAGTGATACACAAAAGGAAGAAATATCTAATAAGGATCTTGAGGACTATGAAATTATATTCTATATTTTTCAACTAGGACATAGTAACCCTAGGTGACTTGGTCTAGCCAAATCATCCCTAGATTCATATGCCAGGTGCACAAAAGTCTACCCAGTCTATTTTTTAACTCTTAATTTGTCAATGAAATTCTAGATTTGTTGTTTTTAGATGTCAAAATAGGCTATTTTCATAATTTATTAGCCATATGATTGCATTTCAATCAAATCCATTACAACATTCCTAAACTCATATTCTAAGATTGGCATTCATTTTTTCATCATAGAAAACATAAAAATTCAAAAAATTACATAATGTATTGCATCATAGGTTTCAATTGAGTTAATTGAACTCATGATATGTCAGATCTATATTATATTACATTTAAAAATCTACATTAGGTCTAAAATCAAATTTGAAAGTGTTCATTGCATCAATTTAGGCATTTTGCATATATTTTGAAAGATAAAAAACCATATTGTTTTAATGTCAAAAATATACTTAAATAATAATTTTCAGACTATGCATATTAGGACAAGTCAATTTATGCATTTAACATTTTGGAGATTGCATATGGAATTGTCTTGTATTACTTATTTTTAAAAAAAATTGTTGCGTACTTGCATTTTTCTTTACATAATCTTAAATCAGTAATTTTTCGTGAAAATTATTCACTATCAAACCTACAAAAACATAGACATAAGAACCTTAAATAGTATTACAAACATTCAAACTTTGAAATTTACAAAAAAAATTGCTAGACACAGTTGCCCTGTGCACCCTTATCTAGCTAATTTTGCTTCATTTTTCTATAAAGTAACTATTTTTATTAGGAAAAAGTGTATTGCCCACCCTGCATAAAGTTATAATGTAATTGTACCATCATAAATTATCACCATTGATAGTTTCACACTATGTTTTTATCGGGCCCCTAATTTCCTAAACTATGCATTTGAAGGTCTATTTTTACCATTTTTCAACAAATTGCAAGCATTGAACAAATGCATTCATCTAATGCTTTGCCCCCAAAATATTGCATTACAAAAAAATAGGGCTAGGATGCATATTCCAAATGGTTGTGTTGTCCCCTTACTTTGTTTCCATCCAAATTTGGACATGTCGGTGTTGGCATCCTAAAATTTTATTTTTTGGGAAATTGATCAAATTCCTATAAATACCTAGTTATTGCATCATTGGAAATATAAGTGAAAGAATGTTAAGAGTTGAACATAAAGATCATTCAAGAGCGATTCAAGAGAAAAATTTCATTGATTTACTATATCAGTTCAAGATCAAAGCATCATGTGAAAGTGCATGTGAGTTTAGATTGTCATATTATCATTGTTATGTGAAGGTTAACCCTTCTTGTAGGCCATTCATGCATTAAATAATTCAAGAAAGAAAGATCCAATACCTTGAGGTGATGTGTATTAATTCATTCCTTCAAGGAAGCCATTGAAGGGTGGTGATTTGTAGCACTTTGTGATTTCATCATTCCATCCTATCCATTATTATTTTATCATTGACATTTCCATTGTGGAAGTGGAAATAACTACATGGGGTTTGGCTAGGGAATATTGCGAAAATATGTCTCAACCTTGCAATTATATATGATTTATTGATAGAATGTATGCTGGTATGTGGCAAATGATCATGCAAATATTGTACACTTGTAACAAGACATGGGGTTCAAGGCATCACCCTAGAAAAAAAAATCACTGACATGTTAAGGTTTTTTTCTGCTAACACATCAAGGTTTTTCCCATTGAGACATCAAGGATTTTCACATTGACACATCAAGTTTTTTTTGTTAACACATCAAATGAAAAACGACCTTGTAAAACCCTAATTCTTGAAGGTTCCAAAAATCTTGTTATAAGCGGGTGGGATGTATGTAGAGGGTGGTGTATTTTGAGAGTCTGATAGTGGTCGGGTTGTCTCTTGATCTCTAGTGGTGATAATCCTATGAGAAGATTGCTTTGCAAGTATATTGTAATCTTTTTATTTTTAAATAATATGTTGGGTGGATTTTGGAGTGTGGGGTTTTTCTCCCGAAAGATTTTTCCCCACGTAAATCATTTTTTTCTGGTATGTATGATATTTTTGTTTATTTATGTTTAATTTTTTGTAACTATTAAAGATCTGTAAAAGTTTGGAATTATTATCCTCTCAAGGTTAGTGTAGGAATTTGTTCCACTACCTTGGCTTCCTTACAAGGAAAGCCCCTAAATAACACAATATTTTCCCTTTTTTGAATGTGTAGGTTTTAGATTTAGAGAGGATTGAAGGAATCTTAAAGATAAATTGTTTATTTTTGCATTTAAAGATCTACATCTTTTCAACTCACAAAAACTCACCTACAAAATTATGCAACATTTTTTGGATAACTTTACAAGTAGAAATAGAGATCTTAGATCTGCCATTAGAGGACCTCATAAATAGAGTAGGAGAAGGTTATAGGTACCCATACACCCTTGGGAAAATCAGTCCTCCTATGGACACTAAAATCAATTTTTTTGGGTAGGTACACAATCCTCCAAACTTCCTAGATCCACCTATAATTTACTATTTCAATGTGTTGTTTATCAGATTATTGCATTTTACATATTAGGTCACATGGTATAATTAGGTTAGCTATAGAAAATCAACTCCAAATCATTCCAAGACTTAATCAGATGGATATCCAGGGCTGATTGGCTCACCTTCATGGTTGAAAGTCAATCTACTCACCTTGTTGATCTCTATCTTAATGAAACAATAGAAAAGAACACAAAACAAAAACCTTGAATCCTAGGTTTACATAGTAGACCTAGGGTTCCTCTATTTTTTTGTTTCATTTTGGTGAACCTAACATTTTGACATCATATACTTTCTGAAAGTTAACCATAAATCTAGTTTTTTCTTTGCATTGCTTTGCATTTATCATTTAGGGTTTCATTTTTATATCATTAAATCATTAAAAATATCAAAATCATTTCATCTCATATTGCATCATAGGTTGCATTAGGATTAATTTCAATCATTTAAGTCGGATTTACATTTAAATTTTGTATTCAAAATTGCTATTTATTGTTTCATACTTGCATTTGACTCATATTGTCTTAAATTGTGAAAATTCTAGAAACATATTCACTTACAAACCTATCTTCCCATAAAAGGAGGACCTTTAGACAGACTAACAAACTTTCAAATTTTGAATTTTTAGAACCCCTACCAAGGACTCAAATACCCTTGGGAACTTCTGTCCTTGTACACTTACATTAACAAAAAAATTTACACATCTTTGTCTCTATGTCTTCATTTTTTTTATACTTGGAGATCTCTTATTTGGAATTCTTAATTGCATGAATTTAGACATCTTTTTTACAATTCAAAATTTTAAAAAATTGTATTATTTGATTTCAAAATTTTATCAAAATCATCAATTTTAGGTTGTCATATCTTAATATTAGTCAATTATTATATTTTAGATCTAGAAATTGCATTCAAAATTGTCAAAACATCTTCCACATTGTTGCACACTTGTATTTTGCATCACAATGGCATAAATTCAACAAAATCTAGAAAAATATTCACTGTTAAACCCATTTGCAAGAAAACCTAGAATCCTTCAATAGTACCTTACACAATCAAACTTTGAAACTTTAGAAACCTTGTCTAGGACACAAACACCCTTGGGGTACCTTTTCCCTCTTTAGGTGCCCTAATCCTACTATTTTGGCTTAATTTTTTGTGGCAGAGCTATGTTAGTGCCCTCTATCTAGATATGATGTCTATTTTTCAATTCTATTTACACAATTGTTTGATTTTGCTCATTTTCTCCACAAGGAAAGTAGAAACTTGTTTCCTTTTTAAAGATGTGGTCTTCAAAGGCAACACATGGCTTGTATGATTGTAATATCCCTACTTATGATTACAATCTAAGGAAAGGAAATGAAAACATTGACAAGCATGCTAGCCATTCTCCCAAAATATCTCCTAATTGTGAGAGTATCTTGGCACAAGAGAATGAAATAATTGACACATTTCTTAATATAAATTTTACCTAATCTTGATTCATCTCCCAACATATTTCTTGTGAGAATTTTTTGGTGCAAGAGGATGCAATATTCAAAAATCATGACAATCATAGTTTCTCTTCTCTTGATACCTCTCCTAATTGTGAAGAAGGTGTCTTGGTGTTAGAGGATCTAATAATTGAGCATCATGATAATATTGTTTATTTCTATACCCCTACCTCTCCTGATTGGGAAGATATTATTGGAAAAGAGGGTGAAGTTTAATTGATGCATTTATGGCTTGCATAGATGAAGATGCTAACATGACCTTTGATCCCCCCTTGATAGATCATCAAAAATAAGTTAAGTCCATTGATGTTATGAACACACAATTGGATATTAGATCTTGTTTGATTATTGGACCTCCTAAAATTCCTCTAATTATTGGACCTTCTAAGTCACCTCCCATTGTAGGACCTCCTAAATCTTGTGGCCATATCCTAAACTTTGTAAAACAACTTAATAGTAATAATGTGTCACAAAAACTAGGTTATCATACTATAGCTCACATATATAACACTAGAAATAATAAGAAACCAGAAAAAAAATCCAACATCCATCTCGTTTCCACAACTGAATCTCCTACCTACACCTAAAATATTGCAGCATAGTGGTAAATTATTTTATCTTGTTGAACAACTTCATAACACTCAGGTTCAGATCTCCTTGTGGGATTTAATTCAAACATCACCTATTTACCATGGTATGATTCAAGTTTCTTTGAAAAAAATTGTGATCCCTTTTAGTGTGCAACCAAATGATGTGGCAGATTTGATTCAAAATATGAACTCTCATAACTCGGACATTGTCTTTCATCAAAATGAATTACCTCCTTTGAAAATAGAAAAAAATTGATGCTTTGATGATATTGTCTATTATTAACAAGGTGGGGATTAGGAACACCCTTATTAACAGTGGTTTGGGGCTTAATGTTTGTAGTGTGAACATTTTGGATATAATTGGGGTAGATGAGACTAAAATTTAACCAGATTCTTTGTCTATCTATGGTTTTGATAATGTTGGAAAATAATCACTTGGTTTGATAACATTACCTATCAAAGTTGATAATTTTATGTTACAAACTCCTATTCATGTCATGCCCCATGACCTTTCATATAATATTCTCTTGGGTAGAACATAGATTCATGAAATTAGAGGAGTTCCTTGAACACCTCATCATTCAATGAAATATATATACAACAATAAGGTTTACATAATAAAAGTTGATCCTAAAGTTGAACATTATTTACAATCTAAAATAGGAATGAAGAATCCTCTTAGAACATTGACACCAACTAAAAAAGTGGAACCTTTACAAGTTGAATAAAAAAACTAAGTTCTTTTGGAAATGCACCTATAAAAAATAGGACAACATGCATGCAATAAAAATGGGCCTAATTTCATGTAACCACTCGATATTGGTAAAAAACATTTCGATTACTATTTGTCTTGTCTTTATGTTTTCCCTTGTTCCATAAAGATCCTGATATTAAGAAATATTAAACTATACTTGTATTAGGAAGATAAAACCCATTTAAAGAAGTTAAAAGCAAGTGTAATACCTATATGTTGGGTTGTTTGTATTGGTTATGCACTGTGTTCTTCTTCATATTAAATTTATTCACTTTATAAATCATAAAAGTGCTTTTACCTACATATCTTGTTACAATTATAATCATTTCAATTTCCTTATTTTGTATTGTTTTTACATATTTTTCTACAATTATCATTTTAGTTTCTAAATTCTATACAGATTTTACATAGTTGTCTTTCTAATTATAATCAATTTCTAAACTTTGCATAGTTTTTACATAGTTGGTGTTAAACAAATGCAATTTATGTTAAATAACATGAAGTTTGTGTTATGATTCCAAATGAATTATAAATACTTTCTACAATGGACCACAAACTCAAAGCATGCAATTATAAGATTTTTAAGGCGATTTTAAAAAATATAGTTAAATTTTGAACAATCAGTATAGCTGTAATTTTCTATTGTTTTAAATATATTTTAGAAAATCTATAACATTTTTATTATTTATATGCAACAAATTGGTTTAAGAAAAAGTGCAATTGATTAAAATTAACAACGATTTACTAATATATTTGAAATTATTTTCAATAGTAGAGAAAAATGGGTGTTATATCTCATTTAGAAGTTTATTTCCAAGAGATCGTGCTTTCTTTATTTTGAAAAAAAACGTAGTCATTATTGTTAACTTCCTAAAATGAATTTAAAAAATCATTTTCTTTTTATGAAAGCTATCAGTTTTGTTCGAGAATCTTCTTTTTTTATTTTTTAAATATTTTCAAACAAACTTAAATATTATTTTAAATATATTTTAGTATTATTTTTGGGAAGATAAATATGAAGCATTAATATGAAAGAAAGAAAAAGGTTACAATTTAAAATAGCATTCAATTAGGGTTAGGATTAGAGTTTTGATTACAAAAAAAATGATGAAAATAGGCACCTTGACAAGGATAACACTTGGATTTTATATAATTTTGATAAGGGGAAAGTGGATTCCCTAGCACTTCTAAGGTTTTCACCTAGAAGGAGAGAGTTCTTTCACACCCACAATCTAGGGGTTCATTCAAGATTAGGGGTTTAAGGTGTGTAATGTGTGTGATATAGAATGTTTCTAAGTGTTGCAATCTAATGAAATGAAACTATTTGTTGAATGAAAAATAATGTAATGAAAATGTATTGAAAACACTATGTAAAATGACCTAAAATGTATGCAAACTATAATAGAACTTAAAGTAACAAAAGTGGTGCACCTAGAAACTAAAGGTTGATGGAGAGCAGCTCTAGAATCTTCAAAATATTGTTGTTGAGGACCAATTGGACACTTATGCCAAGCTGGGCGACTTAGTCTTTTTTTAGAGAAACTTTATCGGAATAGGTTTCGAGGAAATGGGTGTCCAAATATGTAGAGATCACTTTTCAGGCCTGGTAGTGGGACTAATTCACCAATCATGGTGACTTAGTCCACCTGGGACTTTCAAGAATCTCAAGACTAGAATTAGTAGCTAGATCAACTTGTACTTTTGCTCCTGAAAAAGAATCAGGTCTGAATCTTCAGATGTTGACCTGCAAGTTGTCTTCAAGCTCCTTTTAGGGTTTGTTGACTTTGGATGATGTTGATGGAAATGAGACACCTTTTAGCACCTTAATCTTTGACTAATATACATACATACCTGCAAAACACACATGCAAAGAGGGAAATGGTGTTAGGATTAGAGAATAGGGGTTTGCGTTAGTCAAACCCCATTTTGGTAATCAAACCCTAGATAATGAAATGAAAGGGAAAGATGATTGAATAACATGTAAATGTAACAACTCACCAAACCCTTGTTGAAGAAGTCTGAAGATATGCAAGTGATCAGCTCCAATAGATTGATGCTTGATGTGCTTAGAGTGATTGAGTGCTTGACTCTTTCTTGAGAATATAGATTACTTGATGTCTTATGGATATGGGGGATGGAAATGAAGTAAAAACCCTTTATTTATACATTTTGTGCCCTATTTTCTCAAAAATAACACATCAAAGGCCAACCTTAAGGTTTAGGAGAGAATATCCCACCAAAAATTTGGATTAAATTTGATTTTTATGCCAAATGGGACTAAGTCGCCCAAGGTGGCGACTTATCCCACTTGGGAAATTTCAAGTGGATTTCGGGAATTAAAGTGTGATTAATGTTGTTTAATGGGTTTTTCTTCCAAAAAGTAGGACCTATAAGTGCATTAAGGGGCCAGTTTAACATAAGAAAGGGTGAATTTGTTGATGAAAAGCCTAGGAAAGTGTGAGAGTTTGTTACAACACCTTACAACACTTTGAAATAAGGCTTGGTAAGTGCTTATCTAGATGAATTATGATAGAAAGGTCTTAGAAAAGTGGGAAAATGTGTTACAAAACTTCACAACACCTTTGTAAGACATCATTAGGTTTTATTGATTTACAAGCATTCAAGGCTTAATGTGAATGTGTTGGCCACATTACAACATTAAATCTAGACAAAAATCAGGCCAAAATCCATAGGAAAGGCCCAAATGAGCGTGTCCAAAAGGGATACTTTTTTCTATTATACATTTAGTCCCCACTTTAGTGACGGGATTAAATTTCTTCAAACTCACACTAAAGTAGCCAAGACATGCATATCAAGAGGGATTCATATGTACTCATGTTGGAAAGATGAGACAACAATAATCAAGAGGGGTGATCAAGCCCCCAAGATCAAGATCTCCTGGTGAACCGAACATCAACACAAAAGATCACACAAGAAAGTGATGTGAAGGAATGAAAAGAAAGGTAATGTCAGATCAAGCTTTGACAGTTTGTCCAACTAATTGTGGATCAGATCTAGGTTGTTTGTCTAGAAAGATTTGTACTCACTCTTAGGTGATGAAACTCATGGCTATCCACCAGGTGAGAAGGCCAAAAAGGTGAGAAACATACACTCATGGCTAGTATGCACTCACACACACACAAAAGGGGCTATGGGGAGATTCCTGTTGCTGGTTGGGCTTCCTACTTAGCCATACCAAAGTTATACCTCTTGATAACTTTGATAAGGTGCCACAAAAGACAAGGTTTGGTTTTCAAGGTTCATGATGCAAGAAAAAATTCATATTATTAGGACTCATGAACAAGTGCAAGATGGAACCACATGCATGCAAGTTGTGTTATGCAAGGTTGCCATATATGCAAAAATGAAAATTTTAAAAATGTAAAATACAAAAGAGTGTTCAAAGGAGTCTTTCTTAGTTCATGCGAGGTCTTTAACTTAGGGAACATTGTGTCTAATGTCTCCAAGAGAGGACCAACCAAAGAATAGAAAATTCACAACTTAGGGGATGTAGTGTGTCACATCAAGCCACTAAGAGGAATGAAATATTCTAAGATAGATCACACTTATGAAGGACATTACACCCAATGTCATCCACAAAGTGGAAAACACATCATTTGAAGTAATAAGATTGCACTAGGAACCAAGGAAAGAGAAAAATTCAAAAGAAATAATGCCAATGTATACTCCCACTTTAAAGGGATTGCTACACACCGTCTTGTGAGCAATTACTATAAAGTAGAAAAATGAAAAATAAAAAAATAAAGGAAAGACATGAGATCCAACTTGGAAAGCCCTATGCCAAGTGGTATGTTTCTGAGGGAGGTTGCATCATGCAAAGGAAAATGAAGAAATAAAAGAGAAGGGATTTCCCCCTAAATGAAAACACCAAACACATAAGGGATTGATGGATTTGGGGTCAGTATGTTCATTGTTGCAATGTTTGTTTAGAGAGCTCAAAACTGTCATCATCCCACCAAATACATAGAACTAGAAGAAAGACACAAAGAGAGTGAAAACGAAGAAAAAGAAAGAGTCATTTTGGGTCAACATGAAAGAGACATAGGGTGTCTCAACACTTTGCATCATCCCCAAAAGGACAAAAAAGAAAAAGAAAAAGACAAAGAAAAAGAGCCCTTTGGGTCAACATGATAGGGACATTTCGGTCTCAATGCCTTGCATCATCCCCAAAAGGAGAACACAAGCATAAAAAGGTAAGAGGAAAAGTAAAAGATGCTGCTTGGGTCAACATGAAAGGGATGTTTCGGTCTCAATGCCTTGCATCATCCCCAAAAGGAAGGAAAAAAGAAAAAGGAAAAGAATAAGGGCCTTTTGGGTCAACATGAAAGGGAAATTATTGTCTCAATGCCTTGCATCATCCACAAATAGAAGGAAAACAGAAAAAGTTAAAAGAGAAAGGGCCTTTTGGGTCAATATGAAAGGGACATTGATTTCTCAATGCCTTGCATCGTCCCCAAAAGGAGACAAAACCAAAATGAAAAGTGAAATAAATGCACGACATATAGAAGAATGAAGGTATAGATAGAAGACTATCACAAATAGAGAGAACATCAAACAAAATAGTACATGGGGACACGTTACACACAAAAAACTAGTAAGGAAAATGCACATCAATCGTCGAGCAATTGAATTGCCTCCCAATCTTGTTTAGTGTAAAGTGTGGGTGCGAGACTAGCTAGAGGGAAAACAAAAATTTCTAGAACTAGTATCAAGATCAATGCTTGTTTGAGGAGAGTTTTCATGCAAGCTTATGGAAGAAGAGAACAATGTGTTCAAATTTTTATGCACCTCTTCATCAATTTTAGTAATCTCCTCATCATCATCATCCAAATTAATGACAATAGGAGGGTGAATGATGATGTTAGTTGAAGTGTGTAAGTATGGTTGTGATGGAGGTATAGGATCATGTGGTGGTGGTTGGGTAGGAGGGTCGTCATGCATTTATTCTGGCAAGTGTGGATTACGATTTTCATGATTTTATTCGTCACGTGACTTGCGAGAAAGAGCACGAAAGTGACACCTATGCTCCCTAGCTCCTCTATTTCTTTTGACTCTATTATTAAGTTGCGTTTATGAAGGAGCAGGTTGATCAACCATAGGTTTCTTTTCATCCCGAGGGGGAGGAACAAAAGGAACCATAGAAGGTTGGTCATACACTTTCTCCTTTCCCTTGTAAACTTGTTTTATGTGAGGAGGCATGACAAAGTTACTTTTACAATCTCCAAGTCTCCTAGATGAGGAAGGTGAAGTATCACGTGTTGGTTGAGCATGATCTGGTTCAAGTTTTAGCCTAGTCTCATCTAGGATGGTAGTGGTTGATGAGGGAAGAGACATGTTACAGAGAGATAGTTCAGATATTTTATTTAATTTAAACTTTTGATAGGCAATGAAAAATAAATCTCTTCTAGGTGTGATGGGTACCATGGGCACAGGCCAAAAGGTGTAAAGAGTGAAACTCTTTAATTCCAAATAATTTATAATTCCTTTAATAAATTCATTTCCATTCCATAAAATATCATAACTCCATTGATTTAAATTTGTTTAATCCAAAAGATTCCAAACATCGCCTTAAAGTCTACAATAAGATTCATAATACTTCTAATTGATTTCATAAACATGTCATCTTTCATGACATTTATAATACAAAAACATTGTAGAAGAAATTTACAATTCAAGACTTAGGCATTTTGTCACCTTAAGTTCTACAATGTTCATACAAGAATGAAATATAATAGATATATGAAGAAGTCTTCATTTGATCTTCAATCCAATTTCTTATGTTCAAACATGAAGATGAGAACAAGGTTCAGGCACTTTTTCCACCCAAACTCGAAGCTTACGCTTCCTTGGAATTCCTTATTGATTCAAAGAATACCCGACCCTGCACGAATCACTTAGCAAAAATAAGTCAACAAGCAAGATGGAATCTAATGCATGCCTAGTATAACTAGTAAATCCACAAGAATTTTCATTTTCCTAATTCATTTAAGAAACAAGCAAGTTTGATACTAGGATATGGTAGAGAGTCATGTATATTCCATCTATTTCAATGGTCCTTAAGTTACTTGGCCAAGTAAAATGTCATGCACAACAAATAATAGTAGTTTTGAAAAAAGAAAAACTATGCTCTCTAAAAACCCATATTCGGCACCAATCTCCAAAGGTAACTTTCCAAACACATGTCATGCACATTCAATTATCAAGCATGCATGGTTCCATTCAAAATTAAAATTATCTTTCCCAAACATCTTAAACTGCACTTTTTTTTTCAAGCAAACATGGTTTTAATACAATAATCTCACAAATTTAAATCATAGAAATCATTATGTTCATGTTCACAATAAATAAAAGAAGATGTAACACATGTATGTAGCTAAGCATATTTAAAACAATACTAAATGATCACACATTCTTTCTATTCATTTACTCATGAAATTCAACTACACTTTAATATAATCCTCTTCTAAACTCATTTCATTTCAAGTGGTTATATTTTTAACTTAATTTTCTTCTCTTTTCTATTTTTCATATTTGCCTTAAAATATTATCTTTTCAAAAACATAAAACCTCATCTTTAATTTTGTTTCATAGAAATTTAGCATCTTTCCTAGAGAATTAACAATTTTCACTCTTACTTTTCAAACACGTATAAATACACATAATTATTTTATCTTGTCATTCTGGAAAACATTCAATAATTTTATTCTATAGAAATTTCCCTATCTTTTATGTTCTTTTATTCAAAAATTTTATCTCTCTAACAGGCATACTTTAACATAGTTTAGATTTTTCTTTAGCTTTTCTAAATCTAAATAAACTATAAGTTTTTCTATAAGAATCTTATATTTTATTGGAATAGATCTAAAATCTACCATTTACTGTGCAAATCTTCTCAATATATTAAATCAGAGTTTTCTACACAATGAAGTCTACTGTCTTTAATTCTGTAATATGTGTTCAATAATTTTCTATTCAAGTTGTTTTTTATCTTCATGAAAATATAGTCTGGTGTATGAACTTTCTTCTAAATTCGATTAAAACAATAATATGTTTTCCTTTGTTAAAATATATGAATATAAATAAATGGTTAACTAAAAAATATTAAGATTATAATTTTAGTAATTGTAATTTCCATCGAATCTACCTGTCAACCTCCTTGAAGTCGTGTATCTCCTCAAGCTTTGTTCTTGGTGCACAGATTGTCTTTCTTTTGCATAAGCATCAACTGTTCTTTTATTTTATTTTTTGTGAAAAATATCTCTCTGTCTATTCTTCATGAGCGTACTTTCCTCTTATGTGTCTCCTCTATCTATACCTTCTGCGCATAAAATCCCTCTCTCTAACTCCTAGTCTCCTATTGTTCTTTCCTACCATGCCTTCCTCTCTTCTCCTCCTTCCCTTTCTACTAGGCCTTCCTCTCTTCCTCTTCTTTCTATCTATACCTCCTTTCTTCCTGCCAGCGTCCTCCTTACTTCCTTAGTCAGATGTGATGGAAGTAGATTTTTGTTCTCTTATCATTCCTCCCTTCTGGTCGTGTTTTATCTCCTTCCCTTGTGCATGGGAGAGAAGAAGAATTTAAAAACCAAATCCCTTCTATGCTTACCTCTCCCTCTTCCTGTTTCAAATAGATTTTCTTTCTCCCTAATTTCTGTGTAAGGTGAAGTTTTCAAGAAAATTTGATTCACTTTTCATGCCAAATTCCCAGCAGTGGTGGCCATAACTCCAAGTAGACTACTGTTTTATTCTCCTTAATTGCTTGCAAAATTAATTGAGAGGTAATCGTTTACTAATTGTTTACTACTATTTTCAATTCCATTCAAATTTAAAACGTATTGCATTTTCTAATTTCTTATTTCCATTAAATAACAAAATTTAATATATATGTTTATTTAAACATATATTTCTACTTTCATTTAAATATGCTTTTCCACATAACAATATAATATACTCAAATTGATTAACTCTTCGTAAATAATCAATCTTTCCATTTCAAAACAAACATATTGCTTTTCACATATATTTGAGCTGCAATCAGATAAACTTATTAAAAATTTCCAAATAATAATCATCAGGAAAATAAATTAGAATAACTAAGTGGTGTGTGAGATTCCATGATCCTTATTAACGTCTAATGGCTAAAATAACTCCACCTGATCAATTTTCTTGCGTTCATTGTCATTCACCTCTTCCTACGTTCACTTGCACTCAAATTTTCATCAGCAATGACAATCCCCGAATTTCATAATAATGAATTTCAAATCATTTCATTTTCATTTTAATTTCAATTTCAATTTCAATTTAAATAATCATCTAACATAAACATGCAAATCTTATGATTAATAATTGTAATTAAATAATTGATAAAATCAGTATGTGACATCCTTCCCCTCTTGGAAGAGACATCGTCTTGATGTCTTATTAATTAATCAATAAGCATAGTATCTCAATCAGTAAAACATAGTATCTCAATCATAATGAAATAATAACTAACATCATAGTTCTTAAAACATAAGCATAAGCAATTCATAGTAGCATCCACACTATCCAAGTTCACAACATGTGATTCAAAAACTAGAGTATCAAGTATCTCATGCATTAAGCAAATACTATTCTAAGAAAGAAAATGAGGAAAATGATGGTCAATTGTCTTAGAATCCTACCATGTAGCACTATCCTCAGTATACTGGTCCCACTAGACCTTGTACTAAGTACTATCCCTATTACACAACTTAATGCTACGTCTATCTAGGATTCATATGGGCTCCACTAGAACCACCCCTAGGTCCTATACCTGTAATGAATGCTAATCAAGTATATGAGATGGATCAGGATGGTATGGTTTCAATAAAGAAGCATGGAATACACTATAGAGTCGAGCTAGAGAAGGTGGCAATGCTAGTCTATAAGCAACTAGATTAATGACTTCCAGTACATCAAAGGGTTCCACTAATCTGAAAGCCAACTTTGATGATTTCCCAAATGAGATAGAGCTCTTATGAGGCTTAACCCTCAAAAAGACTTTATCTCCCGCAACAAACTGTCTAAAAGTCTTGTTTCTATCAGCATAGCTCTTCTATCTATTGAATGCCTCCTTCAACCTACCCTTTATCAACTTCATTTTCTCATCCATTTCCTTGAGCATATCCAGACCAATGATGATCCTATCTTCCATCCTATCCCAACTAATGGGTGTGTGACATTTCTGTCCATAAAGTGCCTCAAAAGGTGCCATACCCAATGATGCATGGAATGAGTTGTTGTAAGCAAAATAAACCAAGGGAAAACATTCCTCCCACTTGTACTACTGATCCATGCAGTACATCCTCAATAGATCCTCAACAACCTAATTGACCCTTTCTATTTGGCCATTAGTTTGTCGGTGATATGCAAAACTAAAATTCAATTTAGTTCCTAAATCTGCATTCAGTGTTGTCCAAAACATAGATGTCATCTTGGTATCCCTATCTAATATAATGGTCTCTGGTACACCATGCAATCAAAATATATCTTGCACAAATTTCTTCGCAAGTGTCAATGATCTGTCTTTCAAATTCCCAGGTATGAAATGTGAAACCTTCATTAGCTTATCAATGACTACTAGGATGGTATCATGCCTATTCCTATTCAAAGGTAATCCTTGGATAAAATCCATACTGATTGCTCGCCACTTATACTCAGGTATATCGTGGGGATACAAAAGTTCTTCTGGATGCACATGCTCAACCTTAACTCGTTGGCATTCCAAACATCTTGCCACATACTCGATAAATTTTTTCTTGAGCTTAGGGCAAAAATACAAAGTTTTCAACTCTGTTACCATCTTCGTAACTCCTGGATGCCCTGAGTAAGGTGCATCATGTACTTCCTCTAGAATCAAGCTCCTCAAGTCTCTACCCTCAGGGATATACATCCTTCCCTGATATCTCAAAATACCATCATACTCCATCACATATCCATTAAATCTATGATCTAAAGGATCTACCTCTAAGGCCTACTTGACCCTCTCATAATGCTCATCTGCAGGAAGATGAGCTACAACACTTGTTGTCTCAAATTTTACCTTGTGGTCAGCATAGTAGAGAGATGTCTTCTCCTACTAAGAGAATCAACAACTCTATTTTCCTTACCCTTGATATACTCAATAAAAAAATCATACTCACTTAGGAACTCAAGCCACCTTATATGTTTTGCATTGAGCTTAGGCTATGTAAAGATGTACTTAAGTCCTAAATGATTTGTCTTTAGTTCAAAAGGTTTCCCTAGGAGGTAATGTATCAACATCTATAATGCATTAACAATAGCTGCAAGCTCAAGATCATGTGGTGCATAATTCAATTCATATTGTTTTAGTTTTTTGGACTCATATGCAACCACTTTCCCTTCCTACATCAACACAACTCCTACACCTTCGCTTGAAGCATCTGTAATCACTATGAAGTGCCCATTAGGATCTAGTATAGTCAAAACTGGTGCTGATGTCAACTTATGTTTTAGAAATTCAAATGCCTCCTCGCACTTCTCAATCCACTCAAATTTCCTTCCCTTCTTTTGAAGAGAAGTAATAGGTGCTTCTATCCTGGACAATCCTTCCACATATTCTCGATAATACCTTGCAAGCCCCATAAAACTATGAACCTCAGTAACACTCTGTGGTGTTGGCCAATCCACAACTGCTTCTATCTTTGTAGGATCAACTGAGATTCCCTTAGCTAATATGACATGACCCAAGTAATGAACCTTCTTCTTTAAGAAATTACACTTTGAAAACTTACCAAAAATCTTTCAATCTCTTAGTCATTGCAAGACTATCCTCAAGTGCTTCTCATGATCCTCTTTTGTCTTGGAGTAAATCAAAATATCATCTATGAATATAAGCTTAAAATTTTCTAAACAATCTCTAAAGATGTTTTTCATAAGATTCATGAATGTCGTTGGGGCATTCGTTACACCAAAAGGTACCATTGTGAACTCGTAATCTCCATACCAAGTTCGGAAGGCTATCTTTGGAATATTCTCCTCCTTAATCCTTAGTTGGTGGTAACTTGATCTAACATCAATGAGTAAGTGCACCAAGATGGTTCCCAAAAAGGGGACTTAAGTGGACAATGTTTTTTTGAAATCAGGAAATACTGACCTTGGACATGAAATTGAGGATACTTACACTCAAAATTTTGAGATGGAACTAAAAGAAGGATTCAAGTTCTCTGAGTCTACTTTCTAAAGTACTAATTTATTTTGAAAATGGTTGAGATTAAGGGGTTCAAATGAGGGACGTACACAAATTGGTGTTGTTTTTGTCAGAAAAACATAACATAGCAACTCTTGTACGACCCTCGTACGGTGAACTTTTTTAAGTATTTTTAAAATCACAATGGTCAGAAGTTAGTTAACAAGTATTTAGTTGATGCATAATTTTTCTAATAATTTTTTAATAAATATTTTTTTTTTTATTAATTTTCGAAGTGGACATCTCCTGAAAAATAGAATTTTGGCCGTGCTACCCCTACAAATTTTGGAAACTAATTGAATTTATTTTTATTTATTTTTTAAAATTTGTAGAATGGAGTCTAGTTTCTAAAAAAATAATTTATTTGAAAAATCGATTAACGGTTAATTTATAATGAAAAAATTACCAAACACTACTTTTTTGGAAAAAAGACATACAAATAAAATAAATTATGGATGAAAGGCTTAATATTTTCAAAAAGTGAAAACAATTACATTGTTGGATAGCTTAGAGAGAACCCAACATTACCCATGTGCTTGACTTTTTTGATATTGAACCACGTACAATCCTGATGGTGAGCACGAACTCGATTATGTGAAATATGGAAGATTTTTTAAAAACACGTCTTTGGTCATTGGGAATGTCCTCCAATCCTTTGGGTTGGTATTCAAAGGCAAATACCAAGCCCAAGGTTCAGGAATTCCCAAAACAAGATATAATGCGAGCACGTTATAACGTGCTCGCGGTATAATGCGCTTAGGTTATATCTTAGTTTTGACATGTTTTGTGAATGCATTTTTTGCGTTTTTTGAATGCATTGAAAAAACGTGAGTGCATTTTAACGCGCTCACGTTTTGGTCTACATTGAATTTTTTCTTCTCTTTTTCTTACCTCTTTCCTCTTGTTATCTTTTAGGGAAACTATATACATTAAGTTGACATTTATATATAGACATTTACTTTCTTATACTTTAAGTTATATTTCATGTATATACTTTCAGGATGTTTGAGAGTGGTTTCAGATCTCTAGGAGTTATAATGCAAATTCTAGTTTTTGGAAGATCATTAAAATTTCAGACTTAGTTAAATTTCAGTAATCAAGAGGTCAGATTTTAGTAGTCAACAAGTTCTATCATGTTTCTCTCTCACTCTCTCCTTCTCTCTACTCTTTATCTCTCCACTCCCTCTTTCTCTCCCTTCCTCCCTCTCTCCCCTCTCTCTCTTCTAGTTTTTGGAAGATCTCACAAATTTTAAACTTAGACAAATTTCAATAATCAAAAGGTCAAAGTTTAGTAATCAAAAAATTGTATTATTTATCTCTCTATCTCACTCATTTTTATCCCTTACACCCTAGACCTCTCTCTCACTATCTCCATCCCTTTTTCTGACTCTCTCTCCTTTTTCCTCTAATTCTCTCTACCTCACTTATCTCTCCCTCTCTCCCACCTTCCCTCTCTACTTGTCTCTATCTCTCTCCCCCCCCTCTCTCTCTCTACCTACCTACCTCTCCCTCCATCACACCCTACCACTCTCTTTATTTCTCTCTAGCTAACCTCTCTCTCACCTCCCTCTCTCTCCCTCCATCCTTCTCTCTCCCTCTCTTCTTCCCTATCTACTCTTTATCTCCCATCTCTCTTTACCTACCTCTACATCCATCAAACCTTACCACTCTCTCTACACCTCCCTCCCTCCCTCCCTCATTCCCTCTCTACTTCTCTCTATCTCACCTCTCTCTCTACCTCTCCTTCCATCTCTACTTATCTTTATCTCCTCTCTCCCTATCTCTACCTACCTCTCCTTCAAACACTCTTTATTTCTCTCTATCTCACTTCTCTCTCCCTCACTACATCTCTCTCCCTCTCTCCCTCCCTCTCTACCTATCTCTCCATCCATCACAACCTACCACTCTCTCCATCCATACCTCTCCCTCTCCTTCCCTCTTTAATCTCTACCTCCCCAATCCTTCTCTACCTAATTCTCCATCCATCACTCCCTAACATTCTCTCTACAGCTCTCTATATTGCTTCTCTCCCTCCCTCCCTCATTCCCTCTCTACTCTCTCTCTACCTCTCCTTCCCTCTCTAATTATCTTTATCTCCCCTATCCCTCTCTCTCTCTCACTAGATGTCTCCCTCCCTACCTTTTCCCCTATCTACTCTCTATCTCTCCTCTCCCTCCCTCTACCTCTCTCTCTCACTCTCTCTCACTCCTCCCTTACCCTCTTTCTCTCTCACTCTCTCCTCTTTATCTCCCCATTCTCTCTTTCCCTCTTTGTAACTCTCCACTTCTCTATATGTCACCATTCTCTCTCTACATATCTTTCTCTCACCCACCCTCCCTCCTTCCCTCTATCACCCACCCTCGCTCCTTCCCTCTATCTCTATCTCTCTCTACTTCTCTCTATCTCACCTATCCCTCTCTAGCTGCATATCCCTCCATCACTCCCTACCACACTCTCTCTATTGCTCTATATCTCACCTCTCTCTCACCTCCCTCTCTCCCCCTCCATACCTCTCCCTCTACTTCCCTCTCTACCTACCTCTCCATCCATCACTCCCCACCACTCTCTCTATACCTCTCTATATCAATTCTCTCCCTCCCTTATTCTCTCTCTACTTCTCTCTACCTCTTTGTATTTCTCTAATTATCTTTATCTCCCCTAGACCTCTCTCTCTCACTAGATAACTCTCTCCCTACCTTTTCCCCTATCTACTCTCTATCTCTCCTCTCCCTCCCTCTACCTCTCTCTCTCACTCTCTCTCACTCCTCCTTCACCCTCTTTCTCTCTCACTCTCTCCTCTCTATCTCACCATTCTCTCTTTCCCTCTCTATAACTCTCTCCTTCTCTATATGTCACCATTCTCTCTCTACTTATCTTTATCTCACATATCCCTCTTTACCTCTCCCTTCCTTCCCTCTCTCACCCACCCTCCCTCCTTCCCTCTATCTCTCTCTCTACTTCTCTCTATCTCACCTATCCCTCTCTACCTGCATATCCCTTTATCACTCCCTACCAAAATCTCTTTATTTCTCTCTATCCCACCTCTCTCTCACCTCCCTCTCTCTCCCTCCATACCTCTCCCTCCATCTATACTTCCTTATCTACTCTTTATCTCTCATGTATCTCTACCTCTCCTTCCCTCTCTACTTATCTTTATCTCCTCTTTCCCTCCCAACCTCTCTCTCTCTCTCCCAAATCCCTCCCTCCCCCTATTTCTCTCTCCCCATATGAGGGTCGAGAGTGTAAGGTTTAGTGTTTAAGGTATAGGGTTGAGGTTATAGGGTTAATTGTATAGGGAATAAGGTTTAGGGTTTAGGATATTAGGTATAAAGTTGAGGGTATATGGTATAGGGATGATGGATGAGGGTTTAGGGTTTAAGGTATAGGGTTGAGGGTTGAGGGATAGTGTTTAGGGTTGAGGGTATAAGGTTAAGTGTATAGGGCATATGGATTATGGTTTAGGATATTGGGTATATAGTTGAGGGTATTGGGTTGAGGATACTAGGTTTAGGGTTGATGGTTTAGGTTTTAGGAGTTATGTACAAGTTAAAGGGTTGAGGGTTGAGGTATAATGTTCAAGGTTAAGGGTATGAGGTTAAATGTATAGGGTATAGGGATTAGGGTTTAGGTTGTAGGGTTAAGGGTATAAGGTATAGGGTTAAGACTTGAGATTCTAGGGTTTTCTGTTTAAGTATAGGGTTGAAGGATAATGTTTATGGTTTAGGGTATAAGGTTGAGGATGTAGGGTAAAGAGATGAGGCTTGAGGGTTGAGGGATAGTGTTCAAGGTTGAGGGTATAGGGCTAAGTGTATAGGGTATAGGGATTAGGGTTTAGAATAATGGGTATAGGGTTGAGGGTATTGGGTTTCAAATTGAGGTTTAGGATTTAGGGTTTAAGTATAGGGTTGGGGGATGATGTTCAAGGCTTAGGTTATAAGGTTGAGAATATAGGGTATAAGGATGAGGGTTGAATGTGTAGGGTTGAGGTATAGTGTTCAAGGTTGGAGGTGTAGGGTTAACTATATAGAGTATAGGGATTACAGATTAGAATATTCAGTATAGGGTTGAGGGTATTGGGTTTAGGGTTGAGGGTTTAAGGTTTATGGTACAAGGTTTAATGTAGGATTTAGTGTTTAATTATAGGGTTAAAGGTTCAGGGATAATGTTTAGGTTTTAGGGTATAGGGTATAGGGTATAGGGTATAGGGATGAGGATTGAGAGTGTAGGGTTTATGGTTTAAGGTATATGGTTGAAGGTATAAGGTTAAGTTTATAGGGTATAGGGATTAGGGTTTAGGATATTAGGTATAGAGTTGATGTCATTGGGTTGAAGGTTTAAAGTTAATTTTATAGGGTATAGGGATTAGAGTTTAAGGGAGAGAGAGAGAGACCTGAGAGGGTGAAATTGGCAACCTAACTTGCCCTGTTTGAAAAAATGGGTCCAAGAAATGGGGTCT
>CM021100.1:882869969-883081263 GCA_007115665.2 Sequoiadendron giganteum | reverse complement strand
TTTTTTCAAACAGACCAGTACATTGCTAATTTCATTGAATTGCCAAGCTAGTGGGCCCACTAGCTTTCCAATTTGGTGAAATTAGCAATGTAGTGGTCTATTTGAAAAATGGGTCCAAGAAATGGGGTCTCTAGTGATTTACATCACCAAATCACCAGAGACCCCATTTTTTCAAACAGAACAAGTTAGGTTGTCAATTTCACCAAATTGGCAAGCTAGTGGGCCCACTAGCTTGCCAATTAATTGAAATTGGAAATGTAGTGGCCTGTTTGAAAAAAATGGGTCCAAGAAATGGGGTCTCTTAGTGATGTAAATCACCAGGAGACCGCATTTCTTGGGCCCATTTCTTCAAATAGGCAATTTAGGTTGTCAATTTCACTGAATTGCCAAGTTAGTGGGCCCACTGGCTTGCCAATTCAGTGAAATTGGCAATGTAGTGGCCTGTTTGAAAAAATGGGTCCAAGAAATGGGGTCTCCCGGTGATGTAGATCACCAAGAGACCCCATCTCTTGGACCCATTTTTTCAAACAAGACAAGTTAGGTTGCCAATTTCACCAAATTTGCAAGCTAGTGGGCCCACTAGCTTGCCAATTTAGTGAAATTGGAAATGTAGTGGCCTGTTTGAAAAAATGGGTCCAAGAAATGGGATCTCTTGGTGATGTGATCTCTCAGTGATTTACATCACTGAGAGACCCCATTTCTTGGACCCATTTTTTCAAACAGGCAATTTAGGTTGTCAATTTCATCGAATTGCCAAGCTAGTCGGCCAACTAGCTTGCCAATTAAGTGAAATTGGCGATGTAGTGGCCTGTTTGAAAAAATGGGTCCAAGAAATGGGGTCTCCCGATGATTTTACATCATCGGGAGACCCCATTTCTTGGACCCATTTTTCAAATAGGACAAATTTGGTTGCCAATTTCACCAAATTGGAAAGCTAGTGGGCCCACTAGCTTGCCAGTTTAGTGAAATTGGAAATGTAGTGGTTTGTTTGAAAAAATGGGTCCAAGGAATGGGGTCTCTCAGTGATGTAAATCACTGGGAGACCCCATTTCTTCAAATAGGAAAGTTAGGTTACCAATTTCACTGAATTGGCAAGGCAGTGGGCTCACGTTTTGGAAATGTTTTTTTTATTTCAAAAAATACATATTTTTGAACTCAAAATGTGCCCATTTTTTGAAATTTAAACCATAACGCAAGCGCGTTATAACGCGCTCGCATTTTAAAACAACCATGTTAGGCTCGGTAATGACCGAGCCTAGGCTCAGTCATTAACAAGCCATAATGCGAGCACGTTTTACTATAATGCGTTCACATTTTTGCTATTTAGGGATGAAAAAGTAAGTTGTCCACGAAAATGCTACCCATTTCCATGCACCTGCCCCAATCTTAGAAAACATTGTGGCCCCTTTCATATGATCAAATAACTCATCTATCCTAGGTAAAGGATACATATTCTTAATGGTAACCTTGTTCAACATTCTGTAATCAATACATAATCTCAAGGTCCCATCCTTCTTCTTCACGAAGATTACCGGTGCACCCCATGGAGATAGACTTGGTCTAATAAATCCCTACTTCAGTAAATCCTGCAATTGAACCTTCAACTCATATAACTCTGTAGTAGTCATTCTGTATGGAGCCTTGGATTGAGACTTAGTTCCACATAAAAGTTCAATCGAGAAATCAAATTCTCTCTTTGGTGGTAACTCAGTAAGTTCTTCAGGAAAGATATCCAAGAAAATATGGAACATCCTTTCCAATGTGCTTTCTTTAGCTGCATGGCTGAGGTATGTCTCAACTCAAGAGGCTCTTGAGATCCAAAAATCTCAACTAGATGTCCAAAATCATCAAGACAACTCACAATATTATCCTCATAGTTCACTATAGATTTGTGCTCATTTAACCAATTGATCCCTAGGATCACATCATATGACCCCAATGGTGCAACATATAGGTCAACTTGGGTTTGGAAATCATATAGCTCTAAATCACTGCAAGATAGACAATCTACCCTCTTCTCTGCTCAGTTTCCATATTGAGCCATCCATGCATGTGACATATAACCAGGTCTAATAGGTAACTTAGCAACTAATATAGGATCAATAAAGCATTTAGTAGCTCTTGTATCTATCGAAATGGAAACCGATTGACCAAAAAGCTTACCTGTCATCTGAATAGGTGAAGCTTGAAAATCTGCTTGACGGTTGCCAACCACTGCATGAATTTGGTGTTGCGGTGCTCACCGATCATTTCCTCCTCACTGACCTCTTGCACATTGTGGGCAATTGGAGGCATAGTGAGCTCCTCCATAATTGTAACATCCACGTTGTGGCCCTAGGTGACCACCTGTCCTATTCCTGGTATTGGAGAAGTTGGTGTTATTATTATTCACTTTCTTATTTCAACCAAAGTTTCCTTCTCCTTTTTTCTGAGAGTTTTTTCCTCTCTTTAGGTTCCTTATCTGTTGATTGTTGTTACCCTTTTGGTTATTACTATTTTGGAACTTCCTATTTCCAAATCTAGATTTATAATTCACATTCTTTCTGTAGTTTGCTACATGTTGCAACTTTTGTTTTGATTTTATGGCCTTCTCAAAGACCTCATCCATAGTCAATGGATTATGAGTATCCACATCAGCTCCTATCTGTGGCCTCAATCCTAGGATGAATTTCTAAATACAAAATCGCTCATTCATCTGATACTATGGAACATACTTTAGGAGATTAGTGAATCTCTCCTAGTACTGAGTAACTATCAAACCACCCTGTGTCAGTATTTGAAACTCTGTCATTTTTCTATTAGAGAACAGTTGTGGAAGCCATCTCTTCATGAAAAGTTGCAAAAATACTTCCCATGTAGTCCCACCTGGTAGTAGCTTCTTCTTAGTTTTCTCATTATCCCACCAAGTAGCAGCTTCATCTGTAAGTTGATATGCAGCCCAAACTACCTTGTTATCATTAAACATATTCATGAGCTCAAAATACTTTTCCATTTCAATTACCCAGGCTTCAGCTCCATCACCAATGTTCTTACCATCAAACTTGGGTGGGGCTACCCTTTTCAAGTCTTTTCCAACTCCCCTTCAATCCTAGCTTGAGGATTTGGTAGTTCTTAAACCCTTGGATTTTCATTGGTGGGTTGCTCTTGATTTTGGGGAACTTTGTTATGAGGGTTTTGTCCTTCCCTCACTCCTCGAACTTATTGTTCGAGATTATCCATTCTAGTACCTTGCTGATTCAAAATATTGAGAACCTGATCCAACCTGTCATTCTCAATACTTGCGGTAGCACCTTTTCCTCTTGAACCCATTATGTATCAACAATTCTCGCATCAAGGAATATTTCTTTCACGTAATGGCAAAAGGCCCTAGTTTTCAAACCTAGGGCTCTGATACCAAATGTAAAGAGCATAACTCTTTAATTCGAAATAATTTATAATTTCTTTAATAAATTCATTTCCATTCCATAAAATATCGTAACTCCATTCATTTAAATTTGTTTAAAGATTCCAAACATTGACTTAAAGTCTACAATAAGATTCATAATACTTCCAATTAATTTCATAAACGATTCATCTTTCATGACATTTATAATACAAAACCATTGTAAACAAAATTTACAATTCAAGACTTAGGCATTCTGTCGCCTTGAGTTCTACAATGATCATACAAGAATGAAATATAATAGATATATGAAGAAGTCTTCATTTGATCTTCAATCCAATTTCTTACCTTCAAACATGAAGATGAGAACAAGGTTCAAGCACTTTTTCTGCCCAACCTCGAATCTTACGCTTCCCCAAAATTCCTTATTCATTCAAATAATACCCAACCCTGCACGAATTGCTTAACAAAAATAAGTCGACAAGCAAGATGAAATCTGATGTGTGCCTAGTATAACTAGTAAATCCACAAGCATTTTTTTTGTCTAATTCATTTAAGAAACAAGCAAGTTTGATACTAGGATATGGTAGAGAATTATGTATATTCAATCTATTTCAATTGTCCTTAAGTTACTTGGCCAAGTAAAATGTCATGCACAACAAATAATAGTAGTTTTGGAAAATAAAAACTAAGCTCTCCAAAAATCCATTTTCAGCACCCGTCTCGGAAGGTAACTTTCCAAACACATGTGATGCACATTCAATTATCAAGCATGCTTGTTTCCATTCAAAATTAAAATTATCTTTCCCAAACATCTTAAACTACACTTTTATTTTTAAGAAAACATGGTTTTAATACAATAATCTCACAAATTTAAATCGTAGAAATGATTATGTTCATATTCACATTAAATAAAAGAAGATGTAACACTTGTATGTAGCTAAGCAGATTTAATACAAAAATAAATGAGCACACATTCTTTTGGTTCATTTACACATGAAATTCAACTACACTTCAATATAATCCTCTTCTAAACTCATTTCATTTCAAATAATTATATTTATAATTTTATTTTCTTCTCTTTTCTATTTTTCATATTTTCCTTAAAATATTATCTTTTCAAAACATAAAACCTCATATTTAATTTTGTTTTGTAGCAATTTAGTATCTTTTCTAGAGAATTAACAATTTTAACTCTTACTTTTCAAACACGTATAAATACACATAATTATTTTATCTTTTCATTCTTGAAAAAATTCAATAATTTTATTTTGTAGAAATTTTCGTATCTTTTCTATTCTTTTCTTCAGATATTTTATCTCTCTAATAGACATAGATTAGCATAGTTTGGATTTTTCTGAAGCTTTTTTAAATCTAAATAAAATATAATTTTTTCTATAAGAATCTTATATTTAATTGGAATAGATCTAAAATCTACAATTTACTGTGCAAATCTTCTCAATATATTAAATCAATGTTTTCTACACAATCAAGTCTACTATCGTTAATTCTATAATATGTGTTCAATAATTCTCAATTCAAGTTGTTCTTTATCTTCATGAAAATATAGTCTGGTGTATGAAATTTCTTCTAAATTTGATTAAAACAGTAATATGTTTTCCTTTGATAAAATATATGAATATAAATAAATGGTTAACTAAAACATATTAAGATTATAAGTTTAGTAATTGTAATTTCCATCGAATCTACTTGTCAACCTCCCTGAAGTCATGTATCTCCTCAAGCTTTGTTCTTGAGGCATGAACTATCTTTCGTCTGCATAAGCATCGACTGTTTTTTTATTTAATTTTTTATGAAAAATATATCTTTGTCTATTTCTTCCTGAGTGTACTTTCCTCTTATGTTTCTCCTCTATCTATACCTTCTACGCATAAAAGGCCTCTCTCTAACTCCTAGTCTCTTGATGTTCTTTCCTATCGAGCCTTCATCTCTTCTCCTCCTTCCCTTTTTGTCGTGCCTTCCTCTCTTCCTCTTCTTTATGTCTGTACCTCCTTTCTTCCTACCTGCATCCTCACTTCCTTAGTCGCGTGTGATGGAAGTAGATTTTTGTTCTCTTATCACTCCTCCCTTCTAGACGTGTTTTCTCTCCTTCCCTTATGCATGGGAGATAAGAATAATTTAAAAACCAACTCCCTTCTATGCTTACCTCTCCCTCTTCCTGTTTCAAATAGATTTTCTTTCTCCCTAATTCCTGGATAAGGTGAAGTTTTCAAGAAATTTCGATCCACTTTTCATGCCAAATTCTTAGCAATGGTGGCCATAACTCCAAGTTCGTTGTTGTTTTATTCTCCTTAATTGCATGAGAAATTAATTGAGAGGTAATTGCTTACCAATTGTTTAGTACTATTTTCAATTCAATTCAAATTTAAAACATATTGCATTTTCTAATTTCTTATTTCCATTAAATAACCAAATTTAATATATATATTTATTTAAACATATATTTCGACTTTCATTTAAATATATTTTTCCACATAGCAACATAATATACTCAAATTGAAGAACTCTTCATAAATAATCAATATTTCCATTTCAAAACAAACATATTCCTTTTCACATATATTTGAGCAATCAGAGAAACTTATTAAAAATTTCCAAATAATAATCATCAGGAAAATACATTATAATAACTAAGTGGTGTGTGAGATTCCATCATCCTTATTAACATCTAATGGCTAAAATGAATCTACTTGATCAATGTTCTCGCCTTCATTCTCGTTCACCTGTTCTTGCATTGACTTGCACTCAAATTTTCATCAGCAATGACAATCGTCAAATTTCATAATAATGAATTTCAAATCATTTCATTTTCATTTTAATTCAATTACAATTTCAATTTAAATAATCATCTAACATAAACATGCAAATCTCATGATTAATAATTGCAATTAAATAATTGATAAAATCAGTACGTGACAAAAGGATTCTAAGGAAAAGTTTCCTTTGGAAGACAAAGGGCTAAATCCACTATGGTGGACAGTGAATATGTCATTGTCAATGGGAAACTTCAATCATTTTTGAATAAACGAAGGAACTATTGCCATTGAATGAAGCGATGGATGGCCTAATCACAAATGAAATTGGTCTGACTACAGGATGATAAAGAATGCAACATCCAATGTATTAGGGCCTATTTGTAATGGGAGGTCAATTGATATGATCATAGGGGAAGCAAAACCATTATGTTTTTTGATCCATGCATTAGGTTTATTGTAATTGTCTTAATAAAGATCATGCAATACCAAAAATTCTTCCGTGATCACATTCTCTCCACAAGCGGGATCTATTAATATCCCATTAGTGGGCTTATCATAGATACAACTGATTATGTAAAGAGGACCATCGGGGAGATTCTTAAGTATGTCTTGAGAAGAAAAATTAATATGAACAGATTTTTTAGGTTAACCCTTACGATGGATAATGTCTATCGTGCCTACCATTTCATCCATAGGCTTGACATGGGTCACATGTGGAATAATATCAGAATGTTCATCATTTGTATCAACATTCATAACATCATTATGTGAAGTTTCACTAGCTTTGGCAAATGAAATATTATATTTAGGCATGGGATTAGTGAAGTTTTTCAAATTTTGATTGGGAGAGGCCACAGACTTATTTCCTTGATCATTAACACTAGCAATAGATGGATGGCCAAAATCAATGAGGTCTTGAACAAGATTCTTAAGATGCTTGCTTTGCTCTGTGTCATGTCCATTTTGTCCATGAAAATGGCAATAAGCTTTGGAGTTGAAGTTCAAAGGTAAAGGTTTGGTAGGATTAGGTGCTTGAACAATAGGTAAGGAATCATTTATTGCTGTAGAAGTTGAGACATTGTGTTATGGAGAATATTGGATGAAGGCATAAAGTGTCTTTTCAGATCTCCATAATTGAAAGGAACTACAGATTTAACAGTGACCAATTGGTTATTGAAAGGTGGAGGGGATGGTTGAGGAGGGTTAAATTTTAAGAACCCTTTTTTTTCTTTCTAAATGGTTGAGAATTGGTTTGTTTGGCATTTTCAAATTTCTCAATTCGACTAGAAGTGGATCGTGTATCACAAATACTAATTGAATTATGATAATCACAAAGGGTTGTACATAAATGCATGAAGGAAGGGAACTTCATCATAGTGAGTTTGTCCTCAAGGTGTGTTAGCAAATTTTCTATAAACATATTTTGAAGATGTGGGTCAGGAATCTTGGTAGCGATTTGGGAATAAAGCGATTGATAGCGTGAGATAAAATCTATTATCTTTTCATCATTTTTTTGCTTACATCTCATCAAATTGGCCAATGTATTTTTGGGAGTCATGTGCACTTGGTAATGGTTGATAAATGCATCAACAAGTTCATTGAATGAACAAATTGAATTGTTTAGTAAAGAAGAAAACCAATCTAAGGCAATGTCTTTTAAGCTCCTGGGAAATAGTTTTGCTAACAGTTTATCATCAAGGAAAAATTCACTACACAAAGTGGTATATGCATTAACATGGTTAGAAGGATCACCCTTCCCTCCATACTTTGCAAACCTAGGTATTTCTGTTTCTTTTGGCATTGCGGTTCAAAATATTTCCAATGACAAGGGGTTGTTGTGAATATAGTGTGTGGGTGAACCATGCTAGTTTTTATTGACGGTGGAAATCTGTTGTTGCACGGATGGGACGGTTTGGAAAAGTTGTATTATGAGGGGATCATTGTAAGTGATATTAGGTGGAAGAGAAAGTGGTGATGGGATGAATGTAGTGGTAGAGCAAGTGAATGGAATGCTAATGGATGGTATGGTGGAAGAGGATAAAGAATGTGATGCCACATAGGTGGTAGGAATACTAGTAGGAATACCAAGGGAATGAATCACATTGATAACTTGTTGCATTGTTTTTGTGACATTAAGAGATGCATAGGTAGGAATTGAATCTATTGTTGAGGGAGGAGTTTGAGGTCCTCCTTGGCTAACCACAAGGTTTGTTGGTTGAGAGATACTACAAGTGGAAAGAACATGGTTTTGATATATCTCAACTATTTTCTTCACAACATCTATACCTTCATCACTATCAAGCACGCAGTGGATATTTTCTATAGTGGGAATGGAAGTGGTTGAAATTTTTTCGAAGCTAACTTGATGTTGGAGGTTTGCTAAGTCTGCATGAATGTGAAATATCTTTTCTTGTGGGATATCCTAAGGTTTATGCATGCTACCTGAATGCAAAGAGTTACTAAGGGTGATTTCCAGGCCTAGTGTACTATTATCAATACTAGGAGTGGAAGCTTGAGATAACCCAAGATCTACAACTAGAGTATTGTCACGAGATGCCACGATTCTTGAACTTCTTCTCACTAAGGTATCGGAAATAGGACACCAAACACTCATGAATTTTTTTCTAAAGGCGGGGTGGATGCAAATGCAATGCAAACAAAGAACACTAAAATGCTTATAACTAGGATTTTGGAAAATAAAATAGAAATGCAAAAACTAAAAATAGAAGTGCAAAAAATGCTCTGAGAATGCCAAAAATTACAATATAAAATGTGTTGGTGGACTAAGTCGCCCAGTGTGGCGAATTAGTCCCAATAGTGATTTTTTAGCAATTTTTAGATTTTTTGAATGATTTTTATGCTTTTAAGGCTTTTCCAATGCAAATACAATTTTTTTGGATTTTTCAATGAGAATGCAATGAAAAATTGTAAGCTAAATGATATTTTCATTAATGAAATTTTTAAGAACCCTAGAATCCAAAAGAATGCAAAACCCTAATGCAATGTGAATGCAAGATTTTCCTAGGATGCAAAAATAGAAGTTAACAAGTGTTCTAAGGACGGGTTCACCAAAATGAACCATTAATTTTAGGGGAAAGTGGATTCCCTAGCACTTCTAGGGTTTTCACCTAGAAGGAGAGAGTTCCTTCAAACTCAAAATCTAGGGGTTTAAGGTGTGTAATGTGTGTGATACGAAATTTTTCTAAGTGTTGCAATCTAATGAAATGAAACTATTTGTTAAATGCAAAATAATGTAATGAAAATATATTGAAAAAACTATGTAAAATGACCTAAAATGTATGCAAACTATAACAAAACTTAAAGTAACAAAAGTGATGCACCTGGAAACTGAAGGCTGATGGAGAGGAGCTCTGGAATCTTCCACAATCTATTGTTGAGGGCCACTAGGAAACTTACGCCAAGTTGGGTGACTTAGTCCTACTTTGGGGAAACTTTGTGGGAACAGGTTTCAGGGAAATGGGTGTTTAGATCTGCTGAGATTACTTTCCAGGCCTAGTAGTGGGACTAATTCGCCAATGATGGCGAATTAGTCCACTTGGTACTTTCATGAATCTCGAGATTGGAATCTGTAGCTATCAACTTGCACTTCTGCTCCTGACAAAGAATCGGGTCTGAATCTTTAAATGTTGACCTACAAGTTGTCTTCAACCTGATTTTAGGGTTTGTTGACTTTGGATGATGTTGATGGAAATGAGACACCTTTTAGAACCTTACTCTTTGACTAATCTACATGCATACCTACAAAACAAGCATGCAAAGAGGGAAACCATGTTAGGGTTAGAGAATAGGGGTTTGCCTTAGTCAAACCCCATTTTGGTAATCAAACCCTAGACAATGAAATGAAATAGAAAGGGAAAGATGATTGAATAACATGTAAATGTAACAACTCACTAAACCCTTGTTGAAGAAGTCCGAAGATATGCAAGTGATCAGCTCCAATAGATTGATGCTTGATGCAAGCTTGAGAAGATAGACTTCTTGATTTATTATGGAGATGGGGGATGGAAATGAACTAAAAACCATTTATTTATACATGGTGTACCTTAATTTCTCAAAAATAACACATCACAGGCTGACCTGAGGGTTTAGAAGAGAATATCCCATTGGAAATTTGGATTAAATTTGATTTTTATGCCAAATGGGACTAAGTCATCCAAGGTGGCGACTTAGTCCACTTGGAAAATTTCAAGTGGATGTTGGGAATTAAAGTGTGATTAATGTTGTTTAACGGGATTGTCTTCCATAACACACCTAAGTAGGACCTATAAGTGCATTAAGGGGTCATTTAAACATAAGAAATGGTGAATTTGTTGATGACAAGCCTAGGAAAGTGTGAGAGTTTGTTACAACACCTTACAACACTTTGAAAAAAGGCTTGGTAAGTGGTTATTTAGATGAATTGTGATAGAAAGGTCTTAGAAAAGTGAGAAAATGTGTTACAACACTTCACAACACTTTTGTAAGACATCATTAGGTTTTATTGATTTACAAGCATTCAAGGCTTAATGTGAATGTGTTGGCCACATTAGAACATTAAATATAGGAAAAAATCAAACCAAAATCCATAGGAAAGGCCCCAAATGAGTGTGTTTGAAAGGGATAATTTTTTCTACGATACAATATGCTAGTAATATAAAAAATGCATGAACCTAAGTTTGAATATATCTCTCTATCCATCTATTTATCTCTACTTGAATAACTTTACAAACCTATCATAGTAATTAACCTTATTTTTTTGTAAGTAAATTCTTAAACACAAGTTTTGAGAATTATCCCTTAATTTCAAAGGCTTATTCAAGCAATAGGCAAACAATTGAAGCAACCAAGAGGAATAAACATTACAAGCTCTAGTTGGAAGAATGGACTTAAATCTTCTATAACATAAATGGACAACATAATACGATAATAAGATTTTTCATAGGACTAGATTCTCACCCTCTTAAAAAATAATACATTGCATTCTTAGTTAGATGAAAATATGTTACTCCATTTTTTCTATTTTTTTTCTTATAAAATAATAATAATTAAAAGGTAATTAAAATGAAGAAATTTAAAATAAATGTGATTTTTACATTAACCAAATATTAATCTCAATCAAGGACAACAAGCTATTAAGAAAATTTCACATTAAGAATGGTCTTTCGAGTAAAATGTTAAATACTACCTATTTTTTGATTTCCTAGCATCAAATTCTTCATCAAAGTTGATGTATATATTTTTTTAATTAAATTTCAATTACTTAAATATGAAACAAAATTTATGTTTGAATGAATCTACATTTGTACATTTATTGAATGCTATAATTTCTCTATCCACCTTGTCACATACTTCTCATACATACCTTAACACAACAATGAAGAAGATGTTTAAAATACAACAAATATCAATCAACTTTTAAGAATATTAAATTTATTTTATATATTTTAACTTTGATAAAAAGAAAAACAATCCAAAAATAATTTTATTTGATTAATCTATTAACAAATGAATTGAAATTAAGTATAAAATAACTCTATTAATTATCATTTCATTCTATATAAATCAATCAAATATCAAATAAATATGTATGATAATTATTTATGAAATCATCTATATTAAATAATAAAACAACCTTATAGATAATATAAGATCCTCATGACTGATTTATTTAATATATTTCTTTAATTTAATTCCTTAATTAAACTGATTACTATACATGCCATGATAAGGACTCAAAAAACTAAGTTCAAGCCACACCTTTTTCTTGTCAAATAGAAATTTAATGGAGTTAAAAAAATTAAGCCACATATTTTTTATTTTTTTTCAAATATTAATATATTATGTAAATAAACTTACTTTTTCTAAAGTATATATTTAAACAATATTTTAAGAAACTAATCTATAATGAAAATCTGAAGAAAAACAAATTAATAGCATTAAGTTTTTACAGTCATGATAATCAAGTGCTAATTGTTTCTGGATTAAAACTGTGTGAATTTTTTAAATCAACATTTCGGATACTCCATGATCCACCATCAAGATTTTTCTCTCTTTCTGCATGCATATCATCGTGATAATGGATCATAGAATATGATCCTAATGTTGATTTAAAAAATTGATGCAATTTCAATCCAAAAATAATTAACAATTGAAAAACAGATTTTTAAAATGAAAACACTAAATAAATGTCTATCAAATTTATTTTTTTGGTAAATAAATATTCATTAAATTTATGATTTGTGTGCGTCGACATGTACACACTTCAAAAACCATTTAAGATGTTTATAAACGGTATATATATACTATTAAGGTGTCAATTAAACAATATGTACGCACAGCAGAGAAATTTCAGAATTTAACGGTATCTCGCAGCCTTAAAATATAAAAAAACCTTCTCAAAATCAAGAGTTGGAACCAGACGATGGTTAGCTCTCCGTTAAAGTCTCAGAATGAAATCTCTACTAAATTTGATGAGACTCTGCCCTATCGCGCCTCTAGAGACTTGAAAGTCGACTTAAAAGAGACTCCTGTACTTAGATATGAGCTACTGCTCTCTCCATTCATCTCATAGATATATAAAGGGGGAAGAGAGACTTCACCGTCAATTATCTGCAATACTTGTCTGATGGTGGGTCTCGTCTCCGGCTGAGGATTGCAGCACGCCAATCCCAATTTGAGCACCATCTCCATCTCATCGTCAGCATACTCTCCACCAAGATTGGGATCGGCTGCATCCGTGAGCCTGCCTTTCGCATTCAGCTTTCTCACCCACTCCACCATTACTACCTGGGAAGCATCGAGAGAGGGATCCACAGGCCTCCTCCCGCAGGCAACCTCCACCATTAAAATACCAAAGCTGAAGACATCTACGCCAGGATCGGCCTTTCCCATATTTAGGAGCTCCGGTGCGATGTAGCCAAGAGTACCCACCACACGAGTAGTTTGTGCTTCTCCCGTGTGCTCATACAGACGAGCAAGCCCGAAGTCCCCCAATTTGCCATTGAGTTCAGAATCCAACAAAACGTTGCTGGATTTAATGTCTCTGTGCACCACCACCTGTTCCCACTCTTCGTGAAGATACAGCAATCCTGCGGCCACGTCCCTCACAATTCTGTACCTTTGAGCCCATTCTAGAAGACTCTTCGTCTTCCCAAATATCATCTTGTCCAGGCTTCCATTTGGCATGTAGTCATACAAAATGAAAAACTTTGCTCCCCTCCTGCAATAGCCTCTGATTTGCACAAGATTCCGGTGCTGCAAACGCCCGAGACTTGAAATCTCTGCTATGAATTCCTTCAGAGCTTCAGCGCTCTCGTTAAATATGGATTTTATAGCGACTTCCTGTCCGGTACCTGGAAGAACTCCTTTGTACACCTGGCCGAAACCTCCACTGCCCAAAACATGATCCTCTCGGAAGCCCTTGGTTGCAATACATAAGTCTTTGTAGTCAAATCTGTGGGGCCAATACTCCATCTCCCATTCTTCTACAACTTCTGTGTCTTTGTTTCTCTTCCACCAAAAAATCGCGGCTGCAGCCAGAAGCAACAAGACAAGTACCGCAGGTGTGGTAATTTTGACTATAAGTCGAAAGTTGGAATTCTTGGGCATAATAAGAGAAGAAAGATTAGATAGATCCAGCTCAGGTGCGGATCCATTTGTGCTGAAGCTCCAAGCAAGGACACAGTGGTCTTCAACATTGGTTCCTGTAGCTGCAGAGAATCCAACGTACATTTCTTCTTCAAAAATGTTGGATAGGGTCGTAATTTTCAGAGATAAAAGAGGCTTGTTGGGTCGAAACGAACCAGCTTCTACGATCGTAACATTCAATTCTTGTTCTGTATGTTCATAGTCGATCCAAGCCTGGAAATTTCGTCCGCTGTTGAGATCTAGTGGATGGAACCGGTCACCAATCCAGTATCCTGCAGCCTCAGACCTTACAGACTTGAGGTCGTTGAGATCCACACCAACATGATTGTCGTCGATGTCTTTGAACGACGTGGATTTCTGTGTGTCGAACTCGACGGCAAACAGATGATTGGACTCCTCTCCGTTGGTGGAAAGATTGAACAAACCAAAATAGTTAGGTGGTGAAGCTCTCACCGAAGACTTGCTGGGCGTTATGATAAAGGCCGTGCCCTGCCCGCTGTGTGAAGGATCGGAAGAATAAGGAACCATGGTGAAAATGAAGGTGGTGCTGAATGATGAGATTGATTTTTCCGGTCCGCGGCTTTTCATACGCACAGGCTGATTATATAAAGCGCGGCCAAAGTTGTGTTGTGATTGATTTGTGAGGCAGATGGCACCGGAGCGGATCGAAGTATTTCCGATCTGATAAAGAGTGGTGGCATTGAACTTGTTGAAGAAGAAACTTGTTTGGGCTTGTGCTGGAAGCCATGCATACAGCACAAGGATCGCTAGGATACGCACAGACATGTCTTTCAGATTCTAACTACAATAAAAATGAACTACAGAAACACTTCAGATGGATCTCAAAATAAATGATAAGTTGTTAGACAGCTGGTAAGCTTGCACACCACAGAATAAGAGTCACAGGCGGCCTGGAGAACAACCTCAGGTCAACGGTTAAAGCCTGCATCATATCAACACTTAAATTAAATGAAGATGATGAAAGAAATTCGAGTCTCCCGTGTATTAATGAGAATGGCTGAAAACCACCTCGGGAAAATCAGGATGCCCCCAACCATGCTTCCAACAACTTCCACAAGATTAAACAGTTGGCAAGCTTGCACACCAATTAATCAATGAAGACAATTAATACACCAACCAAAGTCAACAGTACAGTAGAACCATGGCATTCAAATGTTAATACAAATTCTAGATTCTAGAAAGCTCCAGTTAGGGGAGAAGACCCGGTTACCGCTTTCCATTGAATAACTGCCACCTCTATGTTCACTTAACCTCTCAAAAAAAAATTCACTTTGATCCATTAAATTTTTTTATTTGATTGAATAAATAATTACAAAAACACCAATGGTTGCTCATTATAATTACAAAAACACTAATGGCTGCTCATTAAGTGTTAAAATACATGTTTTAGAGTGGATTTAAGGCATAAACAGTTATAATTGATGGAAATTAGAGTGGGCGGATACTAGGACATTAGGTGGCGGCAACCGGACAATACCTCTAAAAGGTGTCTTTTTGACCTCCGCATGCATATCCAATGCTCCCGCACTCTACTGAATTGCCCAAAAGCCAAAAACTTAGTTATAAAAACTTAGTTATAAGCTTTTAACTCGTGGACGAAAAAAACCCATAATTTTTTTTTTTGATTCGACGCATGGTTTAGATTCTATGATTGCACGAAGTTAGCCCTGGCGGATACTGGGTCTTCTCCCCTACCATTACATTTTTTTATAGCGTACAAAGTAATTATGAGAATGGAAGTTATCAATAGATAGCTGAAGGAAGAACTCTAACAATCAATAATAACTCAGTCACAAGAGCTGCATTAAAATCATGTATTAGTGGTGTTTGCTAAAGTTAGTCTAAATTTTTTGCTCCGTTCATGCACTTCTTTACACTTGATTCATATTTTGAAACCATGAAAATTATTAACTTTAATTTTTTATTGTAATTATAATTATTTTTTTTCTTTTAACAAAAAAAAATATGGTTTTGTGTTTAATAGAAAATAATAAAATTTATAATTTGTATAAATTTGGATTATATTGTAGATAGACCACACAATCTAAGTGTATAAATTTTAAACTGGAAAACCTTCTTTATAGCCTTTAAAAAGAGGATTACAATTATTTTTCAAGGATTAAATATGTAATAGATCATTTCAATTTTGTTAGAATTTTAAATTAAATAATTTACTTATAAAAAAATAAATTAATATGTTTGCATAAATATTTAATTTTTATTCTAATTACAAGTATAAAATGATATAAATTCAATAATAAAAAGAAATACGTCACATATTTGAATACTACAAATCTGAATTATTAATTCAATTCATAATAAGGATTATTATTATATCATTTTATATATATATATCAATTTACAAGAGTATAGATGAATGCTTCAAGATCAAGTTACTTTATTCAAGTTCATGTGATATTGTTATCAAGTTGTTGAGAGGGAAAACATCATTTGAACACTTTACCTCTAACTATAAACAAAGTGGTTCCCCACTCAACTTCCTACTGAAAGTGGCCCAACCTTTGAACAAGGGTGGAAGATAACATCATCTACAATTGAACAAAATATGAGACCTAAACATTAAATATGCATGCACTATCACATGCAATGAATTACACAAATCCTAGATACCCTCAAAATAATGTTGACTTTTGACGAACATGCAACCCTAATTTTTATTATGAATTGGTAATGTATACAACCATAAAATCACTTTAGCCAAAAGAAATTAAAAAAATTGTTACATTTAAATGTGGGTCGTCTATTTATGATACTATTATCTCTTGCTTGACTCATTTAGCAATGAACATCAAGAAAACATAATACATAACTAAGATATTAGTTAAATAAATTAATCAATTATTTACTATACTCCTAACATTCCTTGTCCTTCAAAAGCATAATTTTATGGTTTGTTCTTCCTTGGCTCACTTCTTGCGAGTCTTGCTTTTGTGGTCTCACTTTTCATAAGCTACCTTTACCTCTATGGTTGTTCTGTTATGGGTACTGGCCCTTCCAATTTTAATTTAATCAAAACATTCATTGCCCTTGAGTTAACTTACCAAATTTATATATTTTATTCACTATTGATTTACAATACTAAACTAAAACAAGTAGCATCTAGAAGATTTGAAGTATTTGTTGTCACTGGAAGGAAAGCTGTAGGGGATGGCATTACATAGTACCACATTCTACTAGATTTCATATTTTGGGCCTTACAGTTTGGAGGAAAGCTAGATCTAGTTGTGAGGAGTGTTAGTTTCATGTTTCCAGACGTTTGAGTTACCGTAACAAATTTTGGAGGTGATAGAATGGAGATTGTGATTCTAGGTTGCAGAAGTGATGATTGTACAGAATTCTGAGAGATTGCACCAACAAAGGGAAACATGCACCAGTAAGAGGAAATGTGGGAAGGTGAATTGGGAATAGTAAAGCATATATTTGTAAATCGCATGATGATGTTTTAATTTCAAAGGTAATTTGGGACCTAGGAGTGGCCAATTGCACATTACATTGGAACTAAAGTTTAGGGCCAACTTGTTTCCAACGTGGATTAACTGAGGGAGTGTGGGTGATATATAAGAAAGAATTATGATTGTTGCAAGGTAGAGAAGGAAGGGGAGGATTCTAGAGAATGAGGATAATAGTACTAGAAGAAAGAGCAGAGTATTTAGTGAAGCACCAGTTGAGTGACAGAGCCGAGAGTAACAACAGGATATAGAGGATCTAATTGTGTATCTGGAGGTGATGTTGTTCTTTGGCATTTATGTATGAGGTAATTGTAATCCTTGGCTAAGGCCTAGCATTTTAGAAGCCGTAGTGGAAAATGTAATGTGTTTTAAGAATGGATATAACGAGGATGTGATGCAACTATTTCTTGACTGTTGTTGATTTGCTATTAATTTAGTGTTGATCTGTTGTAGATCTGCTAAGTAGTCTTTGTAGGAGTTAATTTAGGAATTTATCTGTTGTTGCATAGTAGTCTTCATAGGAGGTAAATTAGGAGTTAGATTACTCTATTTGGGACTATTGTTGCTTTGTAGCCTATGTATGAGTTAAATTAGGGGTTTTTTGGTTGATAAAGGGATATCTGGTAATATAGGAATTAACTTTTGGAGAATGTAATGATCAGTTCTCAATAATGAAAAGAGAGTATAGTTTGAAGGAGTAAGACTCTTGATATTTTCTTTTTATCTCTATTTTATTGTGCTTGATTTCCTTTGCATTACAAAGGGTAAGATTATCAAATTGCAGGATCTAAGGATAAATCTGCGTCAGTTTGGTATCAAAATAATTCACTCTTGTGCCTGTGAGCTATCATGCTATATATAGAAATAGTTGTCTCTGATTTTTAATTTTTTGTGAGCTCAGATTAGTAAAAAGATCGGGTTGTGAAGAAAGTTGGAGATTGTGGTAAGCTCCTGGGTAAAGAGAAGTTCAAGATTGTTGTTTGTTACCATCGTCCAACAAGAGGGAGTTCATAGAAGATTAAGAAGAACCAGTCATTGTTTGAGAGTTGTAGCTCAAATAAGATTTGGTCGCCACATAAAGGAATTTTGGTCACCCAAGACTACAAAAGGAAATAAATCAGATCATGGTTTTATGGTTTGCAGACTATAATCCAAAGGAAGATCACCTACATCTTTAAAAAAACAAAAGAATTAAGAGATTCTGATAAGGCAAAACATCCAGTGAAGCGGTAGCTGGAAGATGTCTATTGTAGTGGCTTAAGAAAATAAATGTTGGTTGCATTAACAGGGGATATGGAATATTTATGATGCAGAGTTGTTGTGGTGAACTACTATGTATAAGAAGGTGAAAGTTGTGAAGTACAAAAACATAGTTATATCATGATGTGACAAAGAGGATAATCGAGGTGGAAGAAAAGATAAGATAAAGGTTGAGGTAAAATCTAATAAAGGACCAGAAAAAAGAGTTACAAAATTTAGAGTATGAGTTTGAGGAGTTAAGGATGATGCTGTGTTACATCCTGTAGTATATTTACCTAATTAATTTTACCTAGCTAGATGAAATACTTGAATATGTGTGTGAGTTTGTAACTTTAATGGAAATAAATGTGGATGTACTTTGTTTATATGAATCATTTGAAAAATAATGAATAAATGGTTGATTGAAATTGATGTTTTATATGTTTCTTAATGCTGACTATTGAATATATATTGCGAAAGATTGTTTTGTGATCAATTGACTACCTTTGCAAATGTGACAAGTTGGTTGCAGGTGCAGGTTCATGCCGCTAGAAGGGAGGGGAAGTATCACTTAGGAGAAGGATTTTGGTCTAGAAACCCTTAAGAGAGTCTAAACTGAGCTTTCACACACTCACTAATAGAATGGTCAAGTCAATAGTTTCGGGTAAAAGGTATGATACCTTGAATTGATTGTTAGGAAATGTTTTGTTTTCTTATAAGGTCATGCTTGAAATAAGATTTTGAGTTTCTCTATGTTTTTGAGTACCTATTTAAAAGTAAAATTGATGAGATATACACATAGGATGTATATATGTACATACATATACACATGTCCACAATAAAATCATAGACACGAGTAATCACATAGATAAGTATACATAGATAGACATATCTATGCATGCTTATGTGCGAGTTATCCATATTCATGGGAACATCAAATGCATAAAGTGACATGTATATATATGTGTGTATATATATATATTCCAATTGATAATATTGCTTTGTGTTTGAAGGTAATGTTATATCTATATGATATATATATATATATATATCTATTTATATATATATATGTATATATATATATTGATATACATGTATGTATTGACATGAAGGCAACGTCCATACAAGTATACCAATATATATATACATAGGTATATCTACATATATATATATATACATGTGTGATATTAGTTTGAATAGTAAATGGATATAAGCTTATACATTTAAATATCGAATAAATTATATCGATAATCGTATGAGTTGATATATATATATATATATATATGTGTGTGTGTGTGTGTGTGTGTGTGTGTGTGTGTATAATGCAATATATGCAATACATATATATATATATTGCTATTGATATACTCTAATGTTTCAATAAAGCACTGTTTATATATAGCGCTAATATTATTATATGTCAATTGCATACTATGTAAACCATAGTATGAAGTGCACATTTCATATAAGTGAAGGGCACAACAATGAAGCACACATTTATGTAGCACTATTAACATTTATTATGATATAGCATATTTGAAAATGAAACACAATAATAATAAAGGGGCATGGGAATATATAAGACTTGGTCAATAAATATTGAAATCTATTTGCAAAGCATTTAAAAGCTTTGACTCAGTCATAAATCTACAAAACACTAAAAGCATGTAAGAGGTTTATGTGGCACCAAATTATGAATTTTTGAATTGCATTAGAAGTCTATTTGGTGAGCTTTCTCCAGCGATGGAAACCAAAGTAAATGGAAAGAATAAGTCAAGAAGATGCTCACAGGAATTAAGTCGATCTATTTAATCTTTTACCTTGAATATCTGAAATGCATTCTTGCTGTCTTTGAATGGAATGACCTGATGTTCTATTTTATTGAGTATTATGTTTAAAATTTGCCACCTTTTGTTTTCCATTTAATTTGAATCATGCAAGCTGAGAAGAGTCGAACCATCCACCTTGATTCTAGCCTTTAGAAGATGATTTTTGTGTATATATAGAGGCATTATTTACGAGAAAGGGACACATAATTTTCACTCTGCTATTACTTTCTAAAGTTACTCTATTTTTCTAAAATTTGTGAGGGAGAGTTTAAGAGTGAGTTGCAAGAGATATATTGTGAGAATTCGTGAGGTAGTTTGGGGAAGTGTAGAAGTGATTTTATGCCAAGTAACAATCTAATTCGAGGAGGCTAGAATTAGAAACCAACTAGATCAATTGAAGCTTAGTACTTACAAGTATGTTAAATCTTACTCTTTTGTAATTATTTGATCTTTAATTGATTATATTCTGCTTGATTGTTGTTTGGGAAAGTAATAAGTTTATAGGGAAAGATTTTCTCAAAAAAATTGAATTCAAGGTTACATGTTGTTATAGATTGGAATTCTTTATTGATTGAGTGTCTGTACATACTTCATATTAAGGAGTGAGTGTATATATATATATATATATATATAAAGTAGAAAGTACTCAATAGGGTGGAGTCCTTAAAGCTTAAGCTAGTTTGATTTGGTACATTATGGAAACACATGTTTAACTTAGTACAAGATTCATAGAATACTTAGTGTATATAGGTTGTTCTTGGGGTAGTATGTCATCCAATGGAGGGAATTGCCTATGCATATAATATAATTGATCTTAACAAATTGAGTTAGAATGATGGATGATAATGTGACATCCATTCCAAAACAGGGGTGATAAATACTTTTCCCAAAGTGGTGTAATTCACCACTAGTTGCATTGTCAGTTAATTTTGTTACCTTACTCATTCGTGCTATTCTAAGATTTGTATACATGTAGAACATAGATTCAAGTTTTATGGTAAATTTCTAGTTATGTAGGACACAACACCAACTAAGATTAGGCAAATATTTTGTGGTTTCCATACCAAAGCTCTTTGTTGAAGGGTAGGGCCATCATACCATATGTGGTAGATGTGTGGGGTATTGTAGTTAGTCTGTGGATGGAAAAAAAGTGCTTGATTGATGCTTCTCTTCCTACTTTAAAAGATAATATTTGAAAGGGGATTTCTTGGATTAATTATATTTCTAGTGCTAATGGAGCTCAAATGAGTTATGTATGTAACTTGTATCTATTTCTTTGAAAGATATAAAATGTATTTTGTATTTAGATTATGAAATCATTTCTTTGGAAATATTGTACAATTCATTGAATGAAATGAGAAAGATATTTTGTTGCTATTATGTGTGCATTTTATCTTGTTTTTGAAAGGAATATTTTTATTGCTATGTGTTTAGTTAGTAGATTAAATTCAGTTGTGGTAAAACATAGGGAAAATTATGTGTAGAACAAGAAGCATGTTACATGTGGTATCAAAGCTACCAAGTTCAACCCTAGAGCCTATGTGCTCGCTATGTTTTCCCTTACAACATTATGTGAATACTAATGTTTGGTAAATTTTTGTGCCAAGATGGTGTGTCTCAAGTTAACTACAAGAAAGTCAGTAATCAGGAATGAGTGTTACCTAAGGGCCAAGAAGTAAAAGGAATCCCTTGTCCGTACTATAGAAGGAACTAACTATGACAATGCCATCCAACTAAGTGATATCGAGACAGTCAGTCATGCTCTATCACAAATTATCCAAGAGAAGAGAATGATGAGAAATGAGGCCATTTTCAACTATCTACCTCTTGTCTCTCTAGCAAAACTAGTCTCACTATCACTTTTTAGGGACATTCCCTCAAAATGTAACGTGATTCCAGTTATGTTGTTTAGAGATCCTTATGTTTTACCCATGGATGAGATAATTGTTATAGCCTCAAGTGGTGAGTCAGAAGGTTATGTACCTCGTAATTATGTATCCAAAGAAAAATCTGAGGGATACTAGCCTTTTTGGGATAGAGAAGAACAAATTAGAGATGAACAAAAGTCTGAAGTGTATACTCGTTAGGCTATGTATCTTAGATTGAATCTGATGGATACTCTCCTCTTGACTAATTGAATGGTAATTAAATGTAAATGAAAGGAAATTGAAATCCTTATGAATAAATGAAAATTTATTTTTGATATCAAAACTTGTGAGAAAAATAGAATTTATTCTTATGTGTGAATGTTTTCTCTTTTGAAAAGTGTTCAATATGTTAACTAAACTATGATAGGATCTAATATAGATGAACCTTCATGCACAATTTTTTCATGAAAATATGGTGAGAACAAGGATGAATCTTGGAGAAAGTCTAGATTTTGGACAAGTTCGAGATAAAACTGAAACCAAGTTGGATTGTATCTTGGCCATTATGGATGAAACTAGGAATTAAGGATAGAAAATATTGAACAAGAAGTGAAGAGGAAAGAAAAAGAAGATTAGGAAGTTACATTTGGTGAAGAAGAAGAAATACCTAATGAGGATGAGGGAGAAAATTCTCATGACCTTAATCAGTCAAATCAACATAGGGAAGAAGAATCACTATCTAAATCTAAAAGGAGCAAAAGAAAACATGTGGCAACTGAGTTGTCCAGAGATATGTGAAAAGTTACCCCACCAAAATTTGAGGGAAGCACCAATGGAGGTGAGGCTAAGGGTTGGTTAATTCAAATGGAAAAATATTTTGAGATTAGAAACTATTTTGGGGTTACCAAAGCTATTTAGGGTGCATTTTAGTTAGCGGGAGAAGCTTCTAATTGGTAGATGAACAAAAATATCGAACTTGGTCTTAGTTCTCTAACTATAACTTGGAATGATTTTACTGAAATATTTTGGAAACGATGGCTTCCCCTTGACTCTTTTATGACTAAAAATTGAATGATTTCCAAAAATTGAAGCAAGGTGAGTTGTTAGTAAATTATTACTAGGAGAAATTCACTTGTCTTCTAAAGTACATGCCAATGTACAAGAAGGATGAACATTTTCGTATTAGAAAATTCATCTTGGGGATGAATAGCTCAATTGGTGGTGAAGTGGATGTACATGGTCCAAAAACTATGGATCTAGTATATGAAAAGGTAGTCAAGTAAGAGAAAAACCTCAAAGCCATTTCAATCCACTAAGGGAAAAGAAACCAAAAGAAATTCAGTGGACCTTAAGTAAATTAGGTGCAAAAGAAGTTTGTTGGAGCACAAGAATATCAAAGGAAAAGAAATAAGGGATATCATAACAACTGGAACGAACCAAGAAGAGATCACCAAGGAAACAACAACAATTTGAACAATATTGGAGGGAACGTCAGTCATTTTGACAAGTTTGCAAAAAGGAAGGGACCCGTAGAAGGATGCTATACTTTTGGAGGGGATCATTATGCTAATCAATGTCCCAAAAAGTCTACAGGATCTCATGCAAATGGAAAATCTCTTCCTCCACAATGAATTGCATTCCAACAGAAGATCCATACAACCCTATATAATCAACAAGCTGAATATCAAGTCACGCCAGTGGAAACTCCAAGTATCTTGTTTGATATGCATATATCTATACTTATTGATGTTGGAGCAACTAAATTTTTTGTTTCACCTAGAGTAGCTAATCAAATATCTAGAAAATTCAGAATTATGGAAAAGCCTTGGGTTGTGGAGTATACAAACTAGACAAGAGCAATGGTGTTCAAGCAATGCTTTTTTGAAGCTAGGATAGAACTTCCTAGTTTCTCAACTGAAGTGAACTTGTAAATAGCACCCCTAGGATCTTATGATGTCATTATAGGAATGAATTGGCTATGGAAACATACAGGCAAAGTGGATTTTCATTCCAGGGTAGTAGAGTGTCTTGATGTTTTAGGAAACTGGGTGACATTGCAAGGAACACCAAGAGAGATTAAGTTGCGACAGATATCTACCATGCAAATGCTTAGGGTGAAAATTAAAGGTTTCCAACTATATGCAATCAAAATAGAAGAACTTAAAGAAGTCACTCCTCAAGATAATGTCATAGATTTTGAACCCCAAGATTCTCTAGAAATTGAAAGAGAAATGGTGGAATCTAGAGAAATGGATATGGAGAAGTATCCCATTTTATGGAAATTTGTGGGAATATTTCTAGATGAGCTACCTGGATTACTTTCCAAGAGGGCATTCAATTTCTCTATTAACATTGTACCCTGGATCTGAACCTATATCCAAGGCATCCTATAGAATGACTACTATGAAATTAATGGAACTCAAGGCATGATTGGAGGAGTTACTATCTAAGAGATTGATAAGACCTAATGTCTCACCTTGAGGAGTGCCAAATATTTTCATGAAGAAGAAGGATGGAACAATGTGCTTGTGTATTGATTATCAGATGCTTAACAAAGCTATGCTAAAGGATAAATATCCGTTGCCACAATCGATGATCTTTTTGATCAAATTCAAGGAGTGGTTTTGTTTTCAAAGATTTATTTGCGATCAAGTTACTATCAACTGAGAAACAAAGATGGAGACATATTCAAAACTACCTTTAGAACAAGATTCGGGCATTATGAGTTTATAGTCTTACCTTTTGGACTTACTGATGCACTTGCGGTAGGGTACACCCACAAAAGTGGTTTACAATTTGAGTGAGGAAGGGAAAATTTCCAAAAATGACCCCATGCACAATAGATTTTGATTTTAGGGGTTTGAATGAACTATTTGGTTCAAGCGAACCAAAAAGGGGTTCGCTCGAACTAGGGTTCAAGCGAACCCATTAAATATTGGCCCTACATTCTCCATTCAAAAAATTCAAAGGAAACGGTAAAAGGAAGGGGTATGCTTGAACCCCTAGGGTTTCACTCAAACCCCATTTTCCCCCTTTCTGCCCCTCAGGCACCAAAAAAGTCCAAAATTTTGCACTTCGAGGCTCGAGTTGAGGATGAAAATGGAGGAGACTTCACATACCCAACTGGACGATGGTAGTCCTTAGAAAAAGCTATTCAATGAATATAGTTGTAATGTTCTTTGGTTTTATTATGTATTTGTTTTTTTAGTTTTATTAAACATAGGTTTTTCATCGAAAATCAAGTTCTTTTTTTGTACATGTGGAAAAATAGCAGATTATAAAAAAAAATTGAAAAATATGAGTGCACCAGATATCGAAGTCCTTGATCGAACAAAAAAAAAAAGAATTTTGATTCATACAATAAAATTCATGTTGTATACGATCTGCCTATGTTTGAATTGTAATTGGTTTTAATTTGAAACTTGTTTGAGGAAAAAATATTCAATAAAACACTATGAGACCAATTGGAAGCAATAGATATCATAGTTACAAATCTGAATTTGAAAAAATTAGAGTTTTATCTTTCATGGAAAAAAAATTATGTTGTATACAATGAGCGTCACTCCTTAAAAATGTTGTTTGTATTGAAAAAATCCAGTTTTCGAAGGAGATGGAAAAAAAGTGCAATCTGATTCCAAAATTTTTGAAAAAAATATATTTGGAATCTACAAACAAAATGTCACAAATCACTAGTTTGCATCATCTTCAAATTCCTCATGGTTTAGCTACTATAGGTGCCTGAAAGTGAAGATTTAGTCAAAAAAAATTATTTCAGTGTCCAGTTTGGTCAAAATTGTAAACCAATATTGTGGGATCACTCGACATTTATGAACCTTATAAACAATGTTTTTAGGGATTGTTTGGATAGATTTGTTTTAGTATTCTTGAATGATGTTATAATTTATTCCAAGGATGAAGAGGAGAATTTAAAAAATTTAGGGATAGTTCTCCAATGGTTAAGAGAAAATAAACTACATGGAAAACTCTCTAAGTCTACTTTCTTTCAGAAGAAGGTGCAATATTTGGGTCACGTAAATTTGGCTAAGGGAATTTCTCTAGATCTAGCTAAAATAAAAGCAGTGTTAGAATGGACAGTACCTAAAAATTTAACAGAGGTTAGAATTTTTATGGGATTGGCTAGCTATTATCGAAAGTTTGCTGCAAACATTTCCAAGATAGCTTTTCCTATTACTTCATTACAAAGGCAAGGAAATAAGTTTGAGTGGATGGAAAAATTTCAAGCGACATTTGATATACTCAAGGAGAAGTTGACTACGGCTTTGATATTGAAGATACCAGATCCAGATGGTGACTTCACTATTATCATGGATGCATCAAGAGAGGGAATAGGTGGGGTGATGATGCAAGAAGGGTAGATCATTGTATATGAATCAAGAAAGTTGAAACCTTATGAGAAAAATTATGCATCGCATGATTTAGAGTTAGCAGCAATAGTTCATGCATTGCAAATGTGGAGACATTATTTTCTTGGAAAGTCATTTGAACTAAAGACTGATCACCATGGTCTTAATTATTTGTTCACTCAACCCAATTTGAATACATGACAACGTAGATGGTTAGAGTTGCTATCTGATTATGACTTCAATATCAACTATATCAAGGGAAAAGAAAACTGGGTTATTGATGCCCTAAGTTGTAGAAGGCATATTGCCTCAATGGTATCCATTCAAATTAACTTTAAGGGTCAAGTATTGCATAAATCCAAGGGTGAAAAGTACTATGAGCAAGTTAAGCAAGCACTCATGGATAATCTGCAAGATGCAAGGTACAAAGGATTTCATTTTGATCCTAGTGGATTTTTAAGGTTTAAAGGAAGAATGTATGTGCCTAATTTTGAAGAGATGAAAAAGAATGTATGGAAAAGAGTTCACGAAGCACCATATTTCAAACATCTAGGTGTGAAATCTAGGTTTTGGAAAACCTTGTTTTCCTCACTTGGAACTCAATTGAATATAAGTTTTTCATATCATCCAGAGAGGGATGGGTAAACTAAAAGGGTGAATCAAGTATTAGAAGATCTACTAAGAATGCATTGCATTGATCAGCAATACAAGTGGGAAGATTACTTTCCTTTAGTGGAGTTTTTGTATAACAATTCCTATCATTCCATGATTAAGATGACTCCTTTTGAAGCATTATATGGTCGAAAATGTCAGAATTCTATAGGTTGGGATAATCTTGAGGATAGGATAAGTCTAGGACCAGAGATTTCAGAAATGGAAGAGAAAGTTGGAATTATGAAGAAAAGACTAGTTGAAGCCAACGATAGATAGAAAAACTATGCAAACTCTAAAATACTACCTAGAATATTTGAGGTAGGAGAAAAAGTGTTGTTGAGAGTAAAACCTCAAAATAGTTCCATCAAGTTTGGAAAATTTTCCAAACTAGTTCCGCGATACGTAGGTCAATTTGAGGTTCTAGAAGAAGTAAAGTCTATTGCTTACTGAATAGGAATGGCACCGAATCTTGCACAGATGCATAATGTCTTTCATGTCTCATACCTAAAGAAGTATGTATCATGAGATAATCATGTCATTGATTGGAATTCTTTACAGGTATAAGACCTCAGAGTAGTAATAATCAAACCTATTAAGGTTCTTGGAACAAATAAGCTTTGCCTACGTAACAAAGAGATTTTGTAGTGAAAAGTCTAGTGGGACAAGTACTCAAAAGATTCTGCTACTTGGGAAGACTATGTTGAAATTGAGAAAAAGTTTCCACATGTTTTACATGCTATTGAGAGATCTTAAAAAAATATTACATGTATTTTTATTATGTTTTCTACATAAGATCATTGGGGAAAATGATTCACAACAAGGGAATATGTTACACCCTATAGTATATTTACCTAGTTACTTTTACCTAGCTAGATGAAATACTTGCATATATGTCTTTGTGTGTAACTTTGATGGAAATAGATGTGGATGTAATTTGTTTATATGAATCATTACAAAAATAATGAATAAATGGTTGATTCAAATTGATGTTATATATGTGTCTTAATGCTAACTATTGAATATATATTGCAAAAGATTATTTTGTGATCAATTGACTACCTTTGCAAATTTGCGGCAAGTTGGTTGTAGGTGTAGGTTTGTGCCTTCAAAAGGGAGGGGAAGTATCACTCAGGAGAATCATTTTGGTCTCGAAACCCTTAAGAGAGTCCAAACTGAGATTTCACACACTTACTAATAGAATAGTCAAGTCAATATTTTTGGGTAAAAGTTACATGATACCTTTAATTGATTGTTAGGAAAGGGCATGTGCATGATCATCATGGAAAAAATAGGCCCTTAAGTGGCAATATATTTCAGAAAAGGTAGAGTTAAGCAACTTGATGTAAAAATTTGAATAAGTTAACTATATTATTTAAAAAATATGTAAGAATATAATCTATTGAAAATTGAATGAAGTTTCTAAACTACTAGGTTTTATTTTTATTTTTAAGAGATCTATTTGGTGAAAATTTGAAATTTCAATGCAGTAGTACTTAAATTTCAGGGAAAAAATAAGAAGTAGGTGTCTGTTTGACCACCCTAACCAAAATAAAATGATAATTATTTTTTATAAGATTTTAGATATATATAAGTGGAAGACTCATGTCTCGATGTGATGCATATATTTTTGTAATTTTTTTCCAAGTAAATAATTAATTATGATTTTGTTATTACAACTTTTAAAAAATATAAAAAATCGTACGTCTGACCACCTTAACTTGGTCAAAACTTCATGAAATTCAATTCTTTTTTTTTTAAATCCTATAGTATGTGAAGCATAAAATGTGACACATGTTTTAGATTCAAAAAATGTGATACCCTTTGAAAGCTATAGATGTTTTTCAATCAGCCTATCAATCTAGACTCTAGTCGTAATTCAAATAGAACATGAATAATAATTATTTATTAAATTCAAAGTAAAGCATAATTTATATTGATGGAAAGCTAATAATCTCCTTTAAAAACCCTTTTTGTTTCATTGGGTTAAAAAAATTTCGTCAACCACATGGGCCATCATATCACTTACATATCGTCACTTTTTGGCCCATCATGATCCTGCACATACTCGAAAGTTTTTGTTTGATTATAAGGTCATGCTTGAAATAAGAGTTTGAATTTATTTGTGTTTTTGAATGCCTCTATAAAAGTACAATCGATGTGATATATATAGAGGATGCATATATACATACATATATGCATGTCCACGATGAACTCATACACATGAGTAATCACGTACACAAGTATATGTAGATAGACATATCTATGCTTGCTTATCAGCGAGTTACCCATATGCACGGGATCATTGAATGGATAAAGTGACATGTATATATATCAATATATATATAGTGTATATATGCTATTCGATAATATTTTTTGTTTGAAGGTAATGTTATATACGATTGATATATATGTATATGTATATGTATATATGCATATATATATTGATATACGTGTATGTACTGACGTGAAGGCAACGTCCATACAAGTATATTAATATATATATAAATATACATATGTATACATGTGTGATATTAGTTTGAATAGTAAATGGATATAAACATATACATTTGAATATCAAATGAAGTATATTGATAATCGTATGAGTTGATATATATACGTATATATGCATATATATAATAACATGTTAAGTTATATATATATATATATATATATGTATATATATGTATAATAGAATATATATATTGTTATTGATATACTCTAATGTTTAAATAAACCACTATTTCTATATATAGTGATGATAATATTATATGACAAATTCATAAGTTATGTAAACCATAATATGAAGCATGCATTTATGCAACACTATTAACATTTATTATGATATACTATATTTGCAAATGAAACATAATATTAAGAAAGCCACATGGGAAGATATAAGACTTGGTCAATAAGTATTGAAAGTTATTTGCAAAGCATTTAAAAGCTTTGAATCAGGCATAAATATGAAAAACATCGAAAGAACGTAAGAGATTTATGTGTCGCCAAATTATGAATATCTACATTGCATTAGAAGTATATTTTGTGAGCTTTGTCTAGTGATGGAAACAAAAGTAAATGAAAAGAATACGTCAAGAATATGTTGGAAGGAACTAATTTGACCTATGTAACCTTTAAAACCTTGCATATATGAAATTCATTCTTGTTGTATTTGAATGGAATGACCTTCTATTTTGTTTTGTTGAGTATTATGTATGAAATCTGCCACCTTTTTTTTGCCAAGCTAAGTTGAATCATGCAAGCTGAGAAGTGTTGCTCTATCCACCCTGATTCTTGCATTTAAAAGCTCATTTTTGTGTATATATAGAGGCATTCTTTACCTCAAAGGGATGCATAATTTTCACTCTGTTGTTACTTTTTGAAGTTACTCTATTTTTCTGAGATTTGCGAGGGAGAGTTTAAGAGTGAATTGCAAGAGATATATTGTGAGAATTCATATGGGATTTTTGGAAAGTGTAGAAGTGATTTTTTTTCAAGTAGCAAGGTAATTAGAGGATTCTAGGATTGGAGACCATTTAGATCAATTGGAGCTTAGTACTTATAGGCATATTGAATCTTACTCTTTTATGATTATTTGATCTTGAATTTATTATATTTCACTTGATTGTTGTTTGGGAAAGTAATAACCTTATAGGAAAATATTGTTTTCAGCATTTGTGAATTGAAAGTGAGAGGGGTAAAATTGTTTCTTTTCTAGGGTTTAGGACCTAGAATGACAATCTTCACTCTCTCTCATTCAAGAACCAACCCTAGACATCTCAATGCAAAGGAGCAAGAGATCTTGTAATAGGGTTGTCCTAGGCATTGGATGTAAACTAATGAGGGTTTCACCACCAAGCTACCTAGGGCTTGGAAAGACAAATGCAATCCAAGATGTAATGATGAAACCTAATATGATGCAATAACTTATAAAATGACCTAGAAATGTAAATGAAACAAAATAGAAAGATATAAAATGTGATGTGTTCACCTGAAAATATGGAGATGACTAAATCAAGGTCTGAAACACTAGAAAATTTGACTTTAATGCTGACTGGGACTCATTCACCAAGCTACTAAAATCAGTCCAAAATTTGGGTTTCTGTGTGGGAACAAGAATCTACCAAATGGGTATTCGAATCTGCAAAAATCTGAAGTTTGACCAAAACTTGGAATCATTCACCAAAAGTGGTGAATCGGTCTAGTTAGGGTTTTCTATAACTTCAAGGTCAGAATCTTCTCTTCTCAATCTGCTTCTTTCATTTCAAGATTTGTATCTCTATAAATCAACCTATAGATGTTTTCCAATGTTCTTCAATGCTTGATGACAACCTTGACAACTTTAGGCACTTTGAAAACTTTATCCAATCTTTCTCTTCAATATTTATTCAATCTAAACTTTCAAATCACACACTAAAGAGAGGGAAAAATGTTCTTTTGTTAGTGGATAGGGGTTTGCCCTAGTCAAAACCCATTTTGGTAATCAAAACTTGAACTAGAATGAAATAGGAATGGGCAATGATGAATGAAAAACTAAGATGTTTCAACTCACCAAACTCTAGCAACGAAGTGCTGCAAACATGTGTGAGATGGCTCCAATGAATGTAGATCTTGACTCTTGCTTGAAAAGGATACATCTTGATTCGAATGCTAGCTTGAATCATGAAACCCTACATCACAATTGTTAGCTCCAAAACAAACATGATGCCTGAAGTCCTTGACATGATGATTGATGCTTGAATAATACTCTAGAATGCTTGATAATCTTCCCTTGAAGAATCTTGAATGCTCTTGTGAACTCAATTATGCTAGTATGAATTCTCTCACAAAAGTCGTAGGTGAAAATAAGTGAAAGAACCTTGTATTTATACTCAATTATGCAAGAATTCTTGAAATTACAACACTACAAGCCGACATCAGATCTAGTAGGGTAAAATCCCGCCAAGAATTTGAATTAATTTTTATGTTGGGCCACATAGGAATCATTCGCCCAAGGTGGCGAATGAGTCTCATTAGGCATAATGTATGAATTTTTTTTTAAAATGGTAAGAAATATGTGAAACTAGGTTTGGGACCAAAAAATCTAGGTTGGACTCATTCACCCAAGGTAGTGAATGAGGCCAGATCACTAAATATGGGCCATTAAACCTAGAAACACCTAGATTATGATGATTTGTGTCGGGATTATCCTCAAAAAGATGCATTAAATGAGGCTTATGGATGTAAGATAAGGCCAATTAAAGCATAAAGAAGCCTAATTATTAATGATAACCCTAGAAAAGTGTTAAAGTGTTTTACAACACTTTACAACACTCCAAAATAAGGTAGGATTAAGGTTAAAAGGATGTTTATTAGGTGTAGTTTATTAATAAAACTTTAGAAAAGTGTGAAAGTGTGTTACAACACTTGAAAACACTTTTAGCAAGGTACCATTTAAATTCATTAGTTCAGAAGGGCCCAAAACCTAATGTGAATGTGTCAAACGCATTACAACACTAAATCAAGACATGGTTAAGCTCAATTCTACAAGGAGGGCCCAAAAAAGTGTGAAAATGTAATCGATGAAATTTTCTGACACTACATTTAGCCCCCACTTTACTGAGAGGATGAACTTGCTTCAAAATCACACTATAGTAGACAGACTCACTTCAAGAGGGGTACAAGTGTAATGATGCTAGTAAGATGAGATGACAATGGTCAAGAGGGCTGATCAAGTCCCCCTGATCATGGTCCCATGGAAAACCAACATAGGTGCAAAAGAACACATGTGAAAATGATATAAAGAACATCATAAAGGAACAAGCATACACTATCAAAGACAAGAAGAAATATGAAATAAAATAAAGGGATCTTTCGACTATTTGTCCATCGCAATGTGTATCAAATCTAGGCTTTTTATCTAAAAAAGTTGCAAGCTCACTCTGAGGCAATATAACTCTAGGTTGTCCATTGGGTGAGGATACAAAAGAGGTGAGACACATACACAAGTGACCGGTATGCACTGAAACTCACACGCGAGTGGCTAAGGGAAAGTCATGCCTCAGTCAGGCTTCTCGTAAAAAACCATGCCAAAGTTATACCTCCTGATAACTTTAATAAGGTGCCACACAAAAATGATTTTCGAGCTTCATGAGACAAGAAAAACTTTGTATGCTTGGAGCTCATGAATAATGAACTTTGATCTTCACGAGGCAAGAAAAAATTGTATGCTTGGAACTCATGAACAAACAATATGGCTCCATAGGCATGCAAGGTGTATTATGGAAGGTGGCCATATAACTAAAAATGAAAAATGCAACAATAAGGAATGTTCAAAGGGCTCTTTCTTAGATTATGTGAGGTCTTTAACTTAGGGAACATTGTGTCTAATGTCTCCAAGAGAGGACCTATCAAAGAATAGAAGATTCAAAACTTGGGGGATGCAGTGTATCGCATCAAGCCACTAAGAGGAATGTAACATGCTAAGAGAGATCATGCTCTTGAGGGACATCACACCCAATGTCAACCACAAAGCGAAAAAAAAAGCACATAAAGCAAGAAGACTACAACATGAACCATGGAAAAGAGTGATGCCAATGAATGCCCCCACTTTAAAGAAATTTCTAAACACTATACTGTGAGAAATTACTTTAAAGTAGCAAATAATAAATACTAATAGTAAAGAAGACATGAGAGCTAACTTGGAAAGACCTATCCCAAGTCATATGTTTCCAAATTGAACTACATCATGGATAAGTATGTCACAGGCTAGTCAACTTAAGGCATGTTGTCCACATCCCCAGATTTCTCTTATATATACATGAAAGGTGATCAACTAGAGAAAAGAGACAATGACAAGTGGAATACAAGGACAAGAATTCCTTACCCCATGTCCCCACTTAGTGCAGGACAAGGGTGAGCCGAAAATTGATGTGATATGCTGCTCCTTACAATAAGGGTATGACTTGCACTGAATCTAAAACATGCAATAATGAGTATGCTATGATCCTAAAACTATTACATGGCAAGGAGCAGAAACTAAGGTTATTTATTATGATGAGTAAATAAAATTTCAACTTGATACATATTTAACCCGATATCTATCAGTTTCGGATGCATCAAAGTTAATTTTTTCTTGGAAGAATCTCTTTGTAATAGTGTTGACATTGATTGAAGGCTTTTCTTTTGAGGGAAAATAACCAAAACCATTAGTTATTTCTTTCATTTTGGGCTCTATAGGGACATGGATACCTTGTTCTATAGCACCACATCCTTTCCCAAGTTACTTCATAAGTTCAAAACCTCTTCCATAATTCTTTTTCAATTCTTTTAGATTTGGTGGTTGTTCCACTTCATCAAAGTTTGTCATGTATGTTATCTTTTCTTCTAGAGTGGTTCAAGTGGATACTTTTGAATTTTGTATTTCCATTACTAGTTTCTCTTTTACTATTTTAGAATCTTTTGTTATGATCTTGTATTCTCCCATGAATGTAGGTATGAAATCAAAGGTTTTCAAAACATCTTCCAATAACTTTGTGGCTTCTTCAATTTGTTTTTCTTTTTCTATCTCTTGTACGGGTTCGACATGTGTGGTTGGTGTCAAGGGATGTCTAATGTGCATAATGTCAAAATAAATATCCTTATTTTCATGATCTCTTAGTGAAGAGGAGTCTAATTTCACTTCACCATTTTCATCTAAGGAAGCCATATTACTATTTTTTGAAAGAAGTGTGTCAATTTTGTCATTTTATTGCACCATGATACCTTCCCTAGTAGGATAGTTTTTAGGAAAAAAAACTAGATGGTCATGACATTCAAAGGTGGGTTCATCTAGAATAAATTCATCACAAGTAAGGGCATTATAAATGGTTAGATTTTCTTGTGTATCAATGATGCCATTTTCTTATTCAATAATGTTTTCCCTAAGATTCTTATGATTCTCATCGATTAGATCTTGTAAGGCCATAATATATTCTTCACCAATAGGAGAGATATTAGGAGAGGTGGAAATTTGATTGTTGTCCATAATTTCATCACTTTTCTCTAAGGTCTCATTCTCTTGTTCCATAATATCCACCCTGGTAGGAGATCTTGTAGGAAATTAACAAACAAGAGGTTCATCACATTCCATGGGTAGATTTTGTAAAGTAGCTTCATCACACATAGAGAGGCATCAAGAGAAGGATAAATATGAGTTTCATGGTTACCACTAATTGAAATTTTTTGTTCAAAAAGGTCTTCCCAAAAGGTAGGGGCATCAGAATAGGGAGGAACAAGATTCTTATGAGTCTCAATAATGATATCTTTTAACACTAAACTATCTTCTTCGTGTCTAGAAGAGATATTAGGAGAAGGTTTGATTGTCATGATTATCTACAATTATACACCCATGTCATATAATTTCTTCCCAAGTAGGATAAGTAGGATTTTCATAGCTCTCAATTATTGGATCTCTTAATGTCAACATATCTTCCACACAAATGTGTTTAACGTGATCGTTCATGATTGAGTCCTTATTCACTAAAGCATTCTCACAAGTAGGGGAGGTGTTTGGAGATGAATGGAGACTAGGTAAAGTAGTGGAAATGATCTTAGCTTCATGTGCCATAATATATTTCCAAAGTGGAAGATAAACAAGACTTTCATGATTTTCAATGATTGTATCTCCTATCACCAAGATGTACCTTTGTCACTAATAGGAGAAGTATCGGGAGAAGAACAATTATGATTGTCATGATTGTCTATGTTTGCATCCTTTTGTATCAAAGGTTTAGTGGATGATCTAGGCAAGATGAATTCATCAAGGGCTTCATCTAACATATCCAATTTGTCTCTTATAGAGGGTTTAAATGTTATGCTTTCGCTAAGGTTGACCATTTTATTTATTTTCTGTTTTGATGTTTTTTGTTTTGTTTTCGTTTTCTAATGAATGCAAAATGCAATCTAATCTAATTGAACTAACTAATTCTGAAAATGAAAAGTGAAAGAATCTAATTCTATCCACAATTGCAATGAATGCAAATTATGCTAATTGTAATTATTTGAATGTAACAAAAAAATTGTAAACTGAAACAGTAAGGTTTTAATAGCAAACAAAATCCCAAAAATAGGGTTTTAAATTCTAGAAAATGTAGTGCAAAATCTGCAATGGGACTAATTTTCCAAATGTGGCAAATAAGTCAAAATGGGGATTTTTTTCAAAAATTTCAAAGATTTTTAATTGAATTTTTATTTTTATGTTGTATTATCTAAAAACTAAGTGAAAATGCAGATTTTGTTTGATTTTCAATGAAATGAGATGCAAAAATGCAAGCTATATGAACTTTCACTAATACAAAATTAGAAAACCTAGAATGCTAATTAAATAGTGCAAAATCTAATGCAATTTTAATGTAAGAAAGATCTACGATGATAATGCACTCCAAATCAGAATTATTATGTCTTAAATGTAGGTTCATTAAAATGAAAGGTGGACAATTGTTCCTTTTCTAAGGTTTAGGACCTAGAATGACAATCTTCACTCTCTTATTCAAGAACCAACCCTAGAGATCTCAATACAAAGGAGAAAGAGATATTGTAATAGGGTTGTCCTAGGGGATGAATGTTAACTAATTAGGGGTTCACCACCAAGCTAGGGCTTGGAAAGACAAATGCAATGCAAGATGTATTGATGAAACTTAATATGATGCAATAACTTGCAAAATGACCTCAAAATGCAAATGAAACAAAACACAATGATATAGAATGGGATGTGTGCACCTGGAAATCTAGAGATTAATACATGGAGGTCTGAAAAAATGGAAAATATGACTCTAATGTTGACTGGGAATCATTCACAAAGCTAAGCGAATCAGTCCAAAATTTTGGTTTTTGTGTGGGAACAAGAATCTACCAAATGGGTATTTGAATATGCAAAAATCTAAATTTGACCAAAATTGGGACTCATTTGCAGGAAGTGGCAAATCAGTCCAGTTAGGGTTTTCTAGAACTTCAAGGTTTCAATCTTCTCTTCTCAAAACGTAATCCAATTCGTTAGAATTTTGGGTTCGAATCTTTGTAAATGAACCTGTAGGTGTTCTCCAATGCTTGATGACAACTTTGACAACTTTAGGCACTTTGACAACTTTCTCCAACCTTGCTCTTCAATTTTTATTCAATCTAAACCTAGAAAACACACATTAAAGAGAGGGAAAAATGTTGTTTTGTTAGTGGATAGGGGTTTTCTTTGGTCAAACCCCGTTTTGGTAGTCAAACCTTGAAATAGAATGAAATAGTAATGGATAATGATGAATGAACAAAACAAGATGTGGAAACTCATGAAAATCTTGTAATGAAGTGCTGCAAACATGTGTGATATGACTCCAATGGATGTAGATCATGACTCTTGCTTGAATAGGATAGATCTTGATTTGAATGCTAGCTTGAATCGTGAAACCCTACATACAAATTTCTAGCTCCAAAACAAACATGATGCATAAAGTCCTTGACATGATGATTGGTGCTTGAATAATTCTTTAGAATGCTTGATAATATTCCCTTGAATACTCTTGAATGCTCTTGTAAACACTTGAATTCTCTTGTGAACTCAATTATGCTAGTATGAATGGTCTCACAAAATTCTTAGGTGATAATAAATGAAAGAACCTTGTATTTATACTCAATTATGCAAGGATTCCCAAAATTACAACACTCCAAGATGACATTAGATTGAGGATAAAATATTGCCAAGAATTTCAGTTAATTTTGATTTTGGGCCACATGGGACTCATTCACCCAAGGTGGCGAATGAGTCCCATTAGGCATAATATATGGGACCAAATTTAAAAATTCTTAGATATGTGAAACCAGGTTTGGGACCAAAAAATCCAAGTGGGACTCATTCACCCAAGGTAGTGAATGAGTCCCAGATCACTAAATTTGGGCCATTGAACCTAGATTCACCTAAATTATGATTAAGTAATTCTTTATGTTGGGATTATCCTCAAAAAGATACATTAAATGAGGCTTTTGGATGTAAGATAAGTCCTATTAAAGCATAAATAAGCCTAATTATTATTGAAAACCCTAGAAAAGTTTGTTACAACACTTTACAACACTAAAAAATAAGGTAGGATTAAGGTTAAAAAGATGTTTATTAGGTGTAGTTAATTAATTAAACCTTCGAAAAGTGTGAAAGTGTGTTACAACACTTCACAACACTTTTAGCAAGGTACCATTTAAATTCACTAGTTCACAAGGGCCCAACACCTAATTTGAATGTTTCAACACATTACAACACTAAATCAAGGAACCATTAAGTTCAATTCTGCAAGGAGGGCCCAAACAAGTGTGAAAATTTCACTGCCAACATTTTTGGACACTACAAAAAGTTATATATTGTTATAGATTGGAATTCTATATTGATTGAGTCTTTGTACATACTCCATATTAAGGAGTGGGTGTATATCTATATATATAAAGTAGAAAGTACTCAATAAAGTGGAGTCTTTAAAGCTCATGCCATTTTTATTTGGTAGGTTATTGAAACACATGTTTAACCTAGTAGATGAGTGATAGAATACTTAGTGTATATAGGTTATTCCTGACTAAGGGAAATTCATGCCTTGATCTGGCTTCCCATCAAAAACCATACCAAAGTTATACCTCCTTATAATTTTAATAAGGTGCCAAGAAAAAAATATTTTCGAGCTTCATGAGACAAGAAAATCTTTGTATTCTTGGAGCACATGAACAAAGAATTTTGAGCTTCATGAGGCAAGAAAAATTTTGTATGCTTGAAAATCATGAACAAACAAGATGGCTCTACAAGAATGCAAGGTGTATTGTGCAAGGTGGCCAAATAACTGAAATTGCAAATCCGACAATAAGTAATGTTCAAAAGAGTCTTTCTTATTTTATGTGAGGTCTTTAACTTAGGTAACATTGTGTCTCATGTCTCCAAGAGAGGACCAATCAAAGAATAGAAGATTCACAACCCAGGGGATGTAGTGCATAACATCAAGCCACTAAGAGGAATGTAATACACTAAGAGAGATCATGCTCTTGAGGTACATCACACCCAATGTCAACCAAAAAGTTAAAAACATATCACATAAAGCAAGAAGAGTACATCATGAACCATGCAAAAGAATAATGCCAATGCATTCCCCCTCTTTAAAGAAATTGCTAAACACCATACTATGAGCAATTACTTTAAAGTAGAAAATGAAAAATGTTAACAATAAAGAAGACATGAGAGCTAACTTGGAAATCCCTATGCCAAGTCATATGTTCCCAAATCAAACTACTTCATTGATAAGTATTTGACATGCAAGTCAACTTAAGGCATGTTTTCCACATCCTAAGCTTGCTCTTATATATACATGAAAGGTGATCAGCTAGCCAAAAGAGACAACGACAAATGACATACAAGGACAAGGCTTCCTAACCCCTTGCCCCCACTTACTACAAGACAAGGGTGATCCAAGAATGAATTAACATTAATATGCTACTCCTTGCTAAAAGGGGATGACTTGTGATGAATGTAAAACATGCAATAGTGAGTAAGCTATGATCCTACAACTATTACATGGAAAGGAGCAGCAACTAAGTTTATTTATTATGATACATCAAGTAAAAAAATTTCAACTTGATACATATTTAATGTGATATATATTAGTTTCATATGCATAAAATTTAAAGTTTTCTTGGAAGAATCTTTTGTAATAGTGTTGACATTGAATGAAGGCTTTTATTTTGAGGGAAAATAACCAAAACCATTAGTTATTTCTTTTATTTTACACTCTATAGGTATATGGATACCTTGTTCTATAGAACCACATCCTTTCCCAAGTCAATTCATAAGTTCAAAACCTCTTCCATAATTCTTTTTTAGTTCTTTTAGATTTATTGGTTGTTCAACTTCATGAAAGTTTGTCATTTATTTTATCTTTTCTTCTAGAGTGGTTGAACTGGATGCTTTTGAATTTTGTATTGCCATCATTAGATTCTCTTTTCTCATTTTAGACTCTTTTGTTATGATCTTGTATTCTCCCATGAACATAGGTATGAAATCAAATGTTTTTGAAGAATCTTCCAATAACTTTGTGGCTTCTTCAAATTTTTATATCTTTTTCCATCTCTTGTACAGGTTCTACATGTGTGGTTGGTGTCAAGGGATGTATAATGTGCATAATGTAAAAAGACATATCCTTAGTTTCATGATCTCTGAGTGAAGAGGAGTCTAATTTCACTTCACCATATTCATCTAAGGAAGCCATATTATTATTATTTGAAAGAAGTTTGTTAATATTGTCATTTTCTTGCACCATGATACCTTCCCTAGTAGGAGAGCTTTTAGGAGAAAAAACTAGATGTTCATGACATTCAAAGGTGGGTTCTTCTATAATAACTTCATCACAAGTAAGGGGAATATCAGTGGCTAGATTTTATTGCATATCAATGATGCCATTTTCTTTTTCAATAATGTTTTCCCTAAGATTCTTATGATTCTCATTGATTGGATATTGTAAGGCCATAATATATTCTTCACCAATAGGAGAGCTATTAGGAGAGGGGAAAATTTTATTGTTGTCCATAACTTTATCCTTTTTTCTCTAAGGTCTCATTTTGTTATGCCATAATATCCACCCTGGTAGGGGAGATTGTAGGGAAGTAACAAATAAGGGTTTCATCACATTCCATAGTTAGATTTTTTAAATTAGCTTCAGCATACATAGGGGAGGCATCAAGACAAGGATAACTATGAGTTTCATGGTTACCATTGATTGAAATTTTTTGTCCAAATTGGTCTTCCCAAATGGTAGGGGCATCAGGAAAGGGAGGAACAAGATTCTCATGAGTCTCAATAAGGATATCTTCTAACTCTAAACTATCTTCTTTGTGTCTAAAAGAGATATTAGGAGAAGGAAAGATTTGATTGTCATTATTATCTACAATTATATACCCATGTCCTATAATGTCTTCCCAAGTAGGAGAAGTAGGATTTTCATAGCTCTCAATTATTGGATCTCTTAATATCAACATATCCTCCACACAAATGTGTTTTTCTTGATCATTCATGATTGTATCCTTATTCACTAAAGCATTCTCAAAAGTAGGGGAGGTGTTGGGAGATGAATGGAGACTAGGTAAACTTGTGGCCATGATCTTAGATTCAGGTGTTATAATATCCTTCCAAGGGGGAACAAAAATAATTTTTTTTTAATTCTTAGTGATTGTATCTCCTATCACCAAGATACTTTCATCACTAATAGGAGATGTATCATGAGAACAATTATGATTGTCATGATTTTTGATGTTTGCATCCTCTTGTATCAAATATTTAGTGGATGATCTAGGCAAGATGAAGTCATCAAGGGCTTCATCTAACATGTCCAATTCATCTCTACTAAAGGGTTTAAATTATATGATTTCGCTAAGGTTGACATTTTTGTTTGTTTCTTTTGATGTTTTTAGTTGTTTAATTTCGTTTTCTAATGAATGTCAAATGTAAATCTAATTTAATTGAACTATGAACTAATGCTGAAAATGAAAAGTGCAAGAATATAATTCTATCCACAATTGCAATGAATTTAAATTATGCTAATTCTAATGATTTGAATGTAACATAAATTTTATAAACTAAAACAATAAGGTTTTAATAGCAAACAAAAGCCTAAAAATAGGGTTTTAAATTATGGAAAATATAGTGCAAAATCTACACTAGGATTGATTCACCCAAGGTAGCGAATGAGTCCCAATGGGGATTTATTTTCAAAAGTTTAAAATATTTTCGATTGATTTTTTATGTTTTTTATGTTGAATGATCAGAAAACTAAGTGCAAATAAAAATTTTGTTTTATTTTCAATGAAATGAGATGCAGAAATGCAAGCAATATCAGCTTTTACTAATGCAAAATTAAAAACCCTAGAATGCCAATTAACTAGTACAAACTCTAATGCAATGTTAATGTAATCAAGATCTAGGATGATAATGCACCCCAAATCAAAATTATTATGTCTTAAATGTAGGTTCACCAAAATAAAAGGTGCAAAATTGTTGCTTTTCTAGGGTTTAGGACCTAGAATAACAATATTCACTCTCTCATTCAAGAACCAACCCTAGAGATCTCAATGAAAAGGAGAAAGAGATCTTGTAATAGGGTTGTCGTAGGGGCTGAATGTAAACTAATGAGGGGTTCACCACCAATCTAGGGCTTGGAAAGACAAATGTAATACAAGATGTAATGGTAAAACCTAATATGATGCAATAACTTACAAAATAACCTACAAATGAAAATGAAACAAAAAAGAAAGATACAAAATGGGATGTGTGCACCTAGAAATCTAGAGATGACTGAATGGAGGAATAAAACATTAGAAAATTCAACTTTAATGTTGACTAGGACTTATTCACCAAGATGGGTGAATCAATCCAAAATCTGGGTTTTATGTGCGGGAACAAGAATCTGCCAAATGGGTATTTGAATCTATAAAAATATAAATTTTGACCAAAACTGGGACTCATTCGCGAAAGTGATGAATTGGTCTAGTTAGATTTTTCTATAACTTCAAGGTTTAAATCTTCTCTTCTCAATATGCTCAATCTCCTTCTTTATATTTTTGGATCTGAATCTCTGTAAAGCAACCTATAGGTGTTCTCCAATGTTTTCCAATGCTTGAGGAAAACTCTGAAAACTTTAGGAGCTTTGACAGCTTTCTTCAACCTTTCTCTTCAATGTTTTTTCAATCTAAACCTATAAATCACAAACTAAAGAGGGAATTTTTGTGTGTTGTTAGTGAATAGGGGTTTGCCTTGTTCAAACCCCATTTTGGTAGTCAAACCTTGAAATAAAATGAAATAAGAATGGAGAATGATGAATCAACAAAACAAGATGTTGAAAATGACCAAACATGTGTGAGATGGATCCAATGGATGTAGATCTTCCCTCTTGCTTGAATAGGATATATCTTGATTTGAATGCTAGCTTGAATCATGGAACCCTACATCACATTTTTTAGCTCCAAAACAAACATGATGCATGAAGTCCTTGACATGACGATTGATGCTTGAATAAAGCTCTAGAATGCTTGATAATCTACCCTCGAAGACTCTCGAATGCTCTTGTAAACACTTGAATGCTCTTGTGAACTGAATTATGCTAGTATGAATGTTATCTCAAAAGTCTTATGTGAAAATAGTTGAAAGAACCTTCTATTTATACTCAATTATATAATAATTCCCAAAATTAGAACACTACAAGCCGACATCATATCTAGGAGGATAAAGACCCTCCAAGAATTTAAATTAATTTTGATTTTGGGCCACACAAGACTCATTCATGCAAGGTGGTGAATAGGTCCCACTAGGCATAATGTATGGGACAAAATTTAAAAATTCTTAGAAATGTGTGAAACCATGTTTGAGACCCAAAAATCTGGGCGGAACTCATTTTCCCAAGGTGGTGAATGAGTCCCAAATCACTAAATCTGGGCCATTCAACCTAGAAACACCTGAATTGTGATTGGGTAATGATTTTTTTTGGGATTATCCTTGAAAAGATGCATTAAATAAGGTTTGTGGATGTAGGATAAGTCCAATTAAAGCATAAAGAAGCCTAATTATTAATGAAAACCCTAGAATACTGTGAAAGTGTGTTACAACACTTTACAACACTCCAAAATAAGGCATGATTTAGGTTAAAAAGAGGTTTATTAGGTTTAGTTAATTAATAAAACCTTAGAAAAGTGTGAAAGTGTGTTACAACACTTCACAACACTTTTATCAAGGTACCATTTAAATTCATTAGTTCACAAGGGCCCAAGATGTAATGTGAATGTGTCAAAAACATTACAACACTAAATTGAGGCATCATTAAGCTCAATTCTGCAAGGAGGGCCCAAAGAAGTGTGAAAATGTCACCGACGACATTTTTTGGCACTACATTTGGCCCCCACATTAGTGAGAGGATGAACTTTCTTGAAACTCACACTAAAATAGACAAACTCACTTCAAGAGGGGTCCAAGTGTACTGATGTTGGTAAGATGAGATGAAAATGGTCGAGAGGGGTGATCAAGCCCCCAAGATCATGGTCTCGAGGTAAACCAACATAGGTGTAAAAGAAAACACATGAAAATGATATAAAGAGTATCATAAAGGCACAAGCATACACTGTCAAAGATGAGCAGAAATATGAAATAAAATAAAAGGATTAGATGAAGCTTCAACTATTTGTCCATCACGACGTGGATCAGATCTAGGTTGTTTGTCTGAAAATAATGAAATCTCACTCTGATGCAATGGAACTCTAGGTTGTCCAATGGGTGAGGATCTAAAAGAAGTGAGACACATACACACATGACCAGTATGCACTCACACTCACACGCGAGTGGCTAAGGGAAATTCATGCCTTGGTTGGGCTTCTCATCAAAAACCATACCAAAGTTATACCCCTTGATAACTTTAATAAGGCGCCACACAAAAATGATTTTCGAGCTTCATGAGACTAGAAAAACTATGTATGCTTGGAACTCATGAACAATGAACTTCGATCTTCATGAGGCAAGTAAAACATCGTATGCTTGGAGCTCATGAACAAACAAGATGGCTCTATAAGAATGCAAGATGTATTATGCAAGGTGGCCATATAACTAAAAATGCAAATGCAACAACAAGGACTATTCAAACGTGTCTTGCTTATTTTATTCAAGGTCTTTAACTTAAGGATAATTGTGTCTAATGTATCCAAGAGACGGCCATTCAAAGAATAGAATATTTACAAATTAGGGGATTTAGTTCATCACATCAAGCCACTAAGAGGACTATAATGTGCTAAGAGATATCATGCTCTTGAGGGACATCACACCCAATGTCAACCACAAAGCGAAAAACACATCACATAAAGAATGAAGACCACATCATGAACCATGCAAAATAAAAATGTAAGAGAATAATATCAATGTATGCCCCCACTTTAAATAAATTGCTAAACACCATACTATGAGAAAATACTTTAAAGTAGCAAATAAAAAATGCTAAAAATAAAGAAGATATTAGACCTAACTTGGAAATCCCTATGTCAGTTCATATGTTCTCAAGTTGAACTAAATTATCGACAAGTATGTGACATGTGAGTCAACTTAGGGCATGATGTCAAAATCCCAAGCTTGCTCTTATATATATATGAAAGGTGATCAACTAGCCAAAAGAAACAATGAAAAGTGACATACAAGGAAAAGGCTTCCTAACCCCTTGCCCCCACTTAGTGTAGGACAAGGGTGAGCTGAGAATGGATGTTCACATGTTGCTCCTTACAAAAAGGGGATGACTTGCGATGATTGTAAAACATGCAATAGTGAGTATGCTATGATCCTATTATTATTACATGGAAAGGAGCAACAACTAAGGTTATTTATTATGATTAGTAAACATAATTTCAACTTGATACATATTTAATGTGATATCTATCAGTTTTAGATGCATCAAAATTAAAGTTGTCTTGGAAGAATATTTTGTAATAGTGTTGACAATAAATAAAGGCTTTTCTTTTGAGGTACAATAACCAAAACCATTAGTTATTTCTTTCATTCTAGGCTCTATACGAACATGTATAACTTGTTCTATAGAACCACATTCTATCCCAAGTTTCTTCCTAAGTTTAAAACCTCTTCCATAATTTTTGTTCACTTCTTTCAGATTAAGTGGTTGTTCAACTTCATCAAATTTTTTCATGTATGTTATCTTTTTTTCTAGAGTGGTTGAAGTGGATCCTTTCGAATTTTGTATTGCCATTACCAGTTTCTCTTTTCCCATATTAGAATCTTTAGTTATGATCTTGAATTCTCACATGAATATAGGTATGAAATCAAAGGTTTCTGAAGAATCTTCCAATAACTTTGTGGCTTCTTCAAAAAAAAATTCTTTTTCTATCTCTTGTGCAGGTCCTACATGTGTGGTTGGTGTCAAGGGATGTATAATGTGCATAATGTCAAAAGACATATTGTTAGTTTCATGATCTTTTAGTGAAGAGGGGTCTAATTTCACTTCATCATCTTCATCTAAGGAAGTCATATTACTATCATTTGAAATAAGTGTGTCAATGTTTTCATTTTATTACACCATGATACCTTCCCTAGTAGGAGAGTTTTTAGGAGAAAAACTAGTTGTTCATGACATTCAAAGGTTGGTTCTTCTAGAATAACTTCATCACGAGTAAGGGGTTTATGAATGGTTATATTTTATTTTGTATCAATGATTCCATCTTCTTGTTCAATAATGTTTTCCCTAAGATTCTTATGATTCTCATTGGTTGGATCTTGTAAGGCCATAATATATTCTTCACCAGTAGGAGAGATATTAGGAAAGGGGAAAATTTGATTTTTGTCAATAATTTCATCATTTTTCTCTAAGGTCACATTCGCTTGTGCCATAATATCCACCCTAGTAGGAGAGATTTTAGGAAAGTAACAAACAAGAGGTTCATCACATTTCGTGGTTAGATATTGTAAAGTAGATTCATCACACATTGGGGAGGCATCAAGAGAAGGATAACTATGAGTTTCATGCTTACCACTTATTGGATTTTTTTGTTTAAATAGGTCTTCCCAAATGGTAGGGGCATAAAGAAAGGGGGGAACAAGATTCTCATGAGTCTCAATAAGGATATATTCTAACACTAAACTATATTCTTTATGTCAAGAAGGGATATTAAGAGAAGAAAAGGTTTGATTGTCATGATTATCTACAGTTATATCCCAATCTCCTATAATATCTTCCCAAGTAGGATAAGTAGGATTTTCATAGCTTTGAATTATTGGATAGCTTAATATAAATATATCCTCCACACAAATGTGTTTTTCGTGATTGTTCATGATTGTATCCTTACTCACTAAAGAATTCTCATAAGTAGGGGATGTGTTGGGAGATGAATGGAGACTAGGTAAAGTAGTGGTCATGATCTCAGCTTCACGTGTAATAATATATTTCTAAGTGGTGAGACAAACAATACTTTCGTGATTCTCAATGATTGTATCTCCTATCACCAAGATACCTTCATCACTAATAGGATAGGTATCAGGAGAAGAACAATTATGATTGTCATAATTATTGATGTTTGCATCCTCTTGTATCAAAGATTTAGTGGATGATCTAGGTGACATGAAGTCATCAAGGGCTTCATCTAACATGTCCAATTCATCTCTACTAAAGGGTTTAAATGATATGCTTTCTCTAAGGTTGACAATTTTTTGTTTGTTTCTTTTGATGTTTTTAGTTTAGTTTTTGTTTTCTAATGAATGTTGAATGTAATTTAATCTAATTGAACTATGAACTAATGATGAAAATAGAAAGTGCAAGAATGCAATTCTATCCACAATTACAATGATAGTAAATTAGGGTAATTCTAATGATTTGTATGTAACAAAAATTTTGTAAACTAAACTAGTAAGGTTTTAACAACAAAAAGAAGCCTAAAAATAGGGTTTTAAATTCTTGAAAATTCAGTGCAAAATCTAAACTGGGACTGATTCATCCAAGGTGCCAAATGAGTCCCAGTGGAGATTTTTTTGAAAATTTTCAAAGATTTTCAATATATTTTTATGCTTTTTATGTTGTATGATCTGAAAACTAAGTGCAAATGTAGATTTTGTTTTATTTTCAATGAAATGAGATGAAAAATGTAAGCTATATGAAATTTCACTAATGTAAAATTAGAAACCCTAGAATACTAATTAACTAGTGCAAACTCTAATGAAATGTTAATGTAAGAAATATCTAGGATGATAATGCACCCCAAATCAGAATTATTGTCTTAAATTTTGGTTCACCAAAATGAAAGGTGGAAAATTGTTGTATTTCTAGGGTTTAGGACCTAGAATGACAAACTTCACTCTCTCTCATTCAAGAACGAACCTTAGAGATCTCAATGCAAAGGAGAAAGAGATCTTGTAATAGGTTTGTCCTAGGGGTTGAATGTAAAATAATGAGGGGTTCCCCACCAAGCTAGGGCATGGAAAGACAAATGCAATGCAAGATGTAATGATGAAATGTAATATGATGCAATAAATTATAAAATGATCTAGAAATGCAAATGAAACAAAATAGAAAGATAAATAATGGGATGTGTTCACCTAGAAATTTGGAGATGACTAAATGAAGGTCTGAAATACTAGAAAATATGACTTTAATCCTGATTGGGACTCATTCACCAAGCTAGGTGAATTAGTCCAAAATTTGGGTTTTTGTGCAGGAACAGGAATCTGCCAAATGGGTATCTGAATATGTAAAAATCTAAATTTTGACCAAAATTGGGACTCATTCACCAAAAGTGGAAAATCCATCTAGTTATATTTTTTGGACCTTCAAGGTTTGAATCTGCTCTTTGCAATTTTCTCAATCCACTTCTTTAGATTTCTAGGTCTGAATCTCTATAAATCAACCTATAGGTGTTCTCCAATGTTCTCCAATTATTTATGACAACTTTTAAAACTCTCTCCAACCTTGCTCTTCAATGTTTCTTCAATATAAACCTACAAATCATGCACTAAAGAGAGGAAAATGTTGTTTTTTTAGTGGATAGGGATTCACCTTGGTCAAAACCCATTTTGGTAATCAAAGCTTGAAATAGAATGATGAATGAACAAAACAAGATGCAGAAACTCAACAAACTCTAGCAATGAAGTGCTGCCAACATGTGTGAGATGGCTCTAATGGATGTAGATCTTGACTCTTTATTGAATAGGATAGATTTTGATTTAAATATTAGCTTGAATCATGAAACCCTACATCACAATTATTAGCTCCAAAACAAATATGATACATGAAATCATTGAAAATATGATTGGTGCTTGTATAATGCTCTAGAATGCTTGATAATATACCCTTGAAGTCTCTTGAATGCTCTTGTGAACTCAATTATTCTAGGATGAATGCTCACAAAAAATTCTTAGGCGAAAATAAGTGAAAGAACTTTGTATTTATACTCAATTATGCATGAATTCCTAAAATTACAACACTACAAGTCGATATCAGATCTAGGAGGATAAAATCCCAACAAGAATTTGAACTAATTTTGATTTTGGGCCACATGAGACTCATTCGCCCAAGGTGGTGAATGAGTCTCATTAGGCACAATGTATGAGACCAAATTTAAAAATGCTTAGAAATGTGCGAAACCAGGTTCGGGACCCAAAAATCTAGGTGGGACTCATTTTACCAAGGTGTCGAATGAGTCCTAGATCACTAAATATGGGCAATTCAACTTAGAAACACCTGAATCATGATTATGTAATTATTTGTGTCAGGATTATCCTTGAAAATATCCATTAAATGAGGCTTATGGATGTAAGATAAGGAAAATTAAAGCATAAAGAAGTCTAATTATTAATGAAAACCCTAGAAAAGTCTTAAAGTGTGTTACAAAACTCCAAAATAAGGTAGGATTAAGGTTAAAAATAGGTTTATTAGGTGTAGTTAATTAATAAAACCTTGTAAAAATGTGAAAGTGTGTTATAACACTTCACAACACATTTAGCAAGGTGCCATTTAAATTCATTAGTTCGCAAGGGCCCAAGACCTAATGTGAATGTGTCAAAAACATTACAACACTAAATCAAGGCATCATTAAGCTCAATTCTGCTAGAGGGCCCAAACAAGTGTGAAAATGTCACCGATGACATTTTTTGACAGTACATAAATTTATATGTTGTTATAGATTGGAATTATCTATTGATTGAGTGTTTGAACATACCCCATATTAAGGAGTAGGTGTATATTGATATATATATATATAAAGTAGAAAGTACTCAATAAAGTGGATTCTTTAAAGATTAAGCAAGTTTTATTTGATAGGTTATTGAAACACATGTTTAACCTAGTAGAGGAGTCATATAATACTTAGTGTATATAGGTTATTCATGGTTTTTTAGATTATCCAATGGAGGGAATTTCTTATGCATAGAATATAATTGATCTTAACAAATCAAGTTAGAATGTTGGATGAGCATGTGACATCAATTCTAAAACAAGGGTGATGAATAATTTGGCCAAAGTGGTGAAATTTTCCACTAGTTATACTATCAATTCATTGTGTTACCTTAATCATTCATGCTAGTGTGATATTGTCATACATGTAGAACATAGATGAGTTGTATGGTAAAGGTATAGTTATGTAAGACACAACACTAGCTCAAATTAGGCTAGTATTTTGTGGTTTCCATATCAAAGCTCTTCGTCAAAGGGTAGGTTTGTCTTACCATATGTGGTAGATGTGTATGGGACTACAATTAGTCTTTGGATGGCATAAAAATGCTTGAGTGATGCTTCTCCTCCTAGTCAGCAAGCCAAAATTTGAATGGATATTTCCTAGATCAATTGTATTTCTAGTGCCAATCAAGCTTAGATGAGTTATGTGTGTAACTTGTATCTATTTCTTTGAAAGATAGAAAATGTATTTTGTATTTGGATTATGAAATCATTTATTTGGAAATATTGTACAATTCGTTGAATGAAATAAGATATTTTGTTTCTATTATGTGTGCATTTTATCTCATTTTGGAAAGAATTTTTTTTTATTACTATGTGTTTAGTCATTAGATTAAATTAACTTGTGGAAAAACATAGGAAAAAACATTTTTTAGAACAAAGGGAATGTTACACGTTGGAGGAATATGAGGTGTGAAATCATAAGAAGGCAAAGAAAAATAAATTGGTAGCAAAGGAACTAGAGATTTCTAAGAAGACAAAAATCAATTATGAGTTTAAATACTCATCTTATGAGAAAAAGGTATATTCGGAGAAGAAATTCATAGAGGCAAGGATTAGCCAAGGGATAAAATTGTTATAATAGAGAAATATTAAATCCCTTAAAGAGTTGGAAATAATATTAGTGGATAAAAGACCTATAAATTTTATTTTCCAAAAATTTTAGAGAGAAGAGACGGATGAATGGGATGACGATGAAGAGATAGATGCATGGGTTGAAGATGAAGAGATGGATGACTTGGATGAAGTTTTTGAATTGTGTTACCCAAAAAAAGGGGATGGCATTGTAAGTTACAATACATGAGGAGAAGAGTTTGAAGAATGCAATGAAGAGGAATGCAATGTATCACAAGAACAGGCCAAAAATTTTGTAGCAGTGGAAGTGGTCCACAATAGAGAGGAATCTAAAACAAAGATGGAGATCTTTGGTATCCCCATATGTTATGACATCTTGTTAGTTATTGAAAACACAACCAATTAGAAGTAGCTAGTAGAATGTGAGCATATAGAGGAATTTCTAGAGAATCCCATGACTAATGGAAAAAGAGAAGAAATAGGTCATCTCTTTCTTGTAGAAGAAATGAGGACGATTGAGAGAGAATAGAGAAGTGTTCATTTGTGGCATAAAAGAGGGAAATGTAAAAAATGAATTGTTTTGTGAACAATATCACATTGATCTAGGAAATGAAGTCCACCTCACAAAAGATAAAATGGAAAGCATAAAATGGAATAATGCATAGAAGGAAGATGCACTTATGGAAAATTTATATTCCCTTAACTTCAATTTTATTTTTAATGATTTATATGAAAGTGCAATGGGACCTGGTATGAGTAATGCAAAAAGAAATTTCAATTTTTTGTGGAGGACTACTAAGCCTTCAATTAGATAGGAAAAGAGGAAGGGATCCAATTGGTATAGGAAGAGGATCTTTATTCCAACAAGAGGCTGGAAATGAAAGAAGAAACAATATGATGATTTGCAAAAATATCTAATTTGGTGGAAGGGAGCACTGTGGCTTGGTATTTCAAGTCAAAAGGATGATTCTACCATCTATTCTAAAATCTTAAGTGCAACAAGACAAATCCATTATATGACTCTAAACTAATAGGTTTAGAAATTATAAAAGATGGGGAGGATGATGCAACTATTTCTTGATTTTTGTTGATATATTGTTAATTTAGTGTTGATCTACTATAGATCTACTAATTATTATTCAAAGAAGTTAATTTAGGAATTGATATGTTGTTGCATAGTAGTCTTCATGGGAGTTAAATTAGGAGTTATATTACTCTATTTTGGACTGATGTTACTTAATAGTCTATGTAGGAGTTAAATTAGGGTTTTTTTGGTGGATAAAGAGATAGCTGGTAATGTAAGAATTAGCTTTTGGAGAATGTAATGATCAGCTCTGAATAATAAAAAAAATTATAGTTTGAAGGATTAAGACTTTTGATATTTTATATTTATCTCTTTTTTATTGTGCTTGATTTCCTTTGCATTACAGAGGGTATGATTCTAAAGCTATAGGATCTGAGGATAGATCTGCATTAGGATGAATCTTTTAAGGATCATTTTTTCCCTTTGATGGTTTTCCCAAGATAATTCTTATGTATTTTGAACTGTTTTGTTGATGTTCTTCCATTATATGCATGTTTCTACTATTTTATGGGCTAACTATGTTTCAAATAATTGAGAGGCTACATGGATGGAAATTCCTCATTTCGACCATCCATCCTTGACTGCATCAAATGGTCTTAGAGCTAGTTATTAGATCATTTGGGAGTAAGGGCATTCAAGAAGATCTAGAGTGAACTTGGTAAGTCATATCAAATTTTATAAATGGGGAAGATTGGGAAGAAGGTGAATAACGAAAAATAAATATTTTTTATGTGAAAATGATATTTTGGAAGGAGAGTTGGGGAGTATTAAGAGGAAAAATGAAAAATTAGAAGAAGAGTTTGAGCTATTTGAAAATGTTAAAAGGGATTTTGAGAAACTGGAGGAAAAGTTTGAACTGCTTGTGGAAGTGAAAATGAAGAATGAAGAGTTGGAGGAAATGTTGAAGAGGATGGAAGAGGATAATAATATGTAGAAGGAAATATCAAAATTAAGAGATCAAAATTTATATTTGTGGAAGGAGAATGACCACCTAGGATATAAGTTGGTTATGTGTGATATATCTTTTGATACGAATGATTTGAATTGTTGATTGGAGGATTCTGGTAAGTGTGATATAGTTGAAGGATGTAAAATTGAAGATGATGTGTTCACTAATCTGAAAGAGAATAAGACAAGTTGGTTTGAAAATAATGTTGGTTTCATGATAATGAAAAGGATGGGTTAGGAAGGAGAAGGATTGGGGAGTCATGGTCAAGGAATTAGGGAACCTATTGAGCCAATTATGAGACCAAGGTATGAAGGACTTGTATTTATCCTTAGTAAAAGTGATCAAGGTAATGTTAGCAAGTCAGTTTAAGGAAAGCAGTGTATCTAGTGTTCTTATTACAGAAGAAATAGACATAGGAAAGAAAATTGTTGGGATATACATCCCTATATAATATGCGGATTAAAGATTCATGTAGAAAAGGAGTGTTGCAAGAAGAAGTGGGAGAGAGAAAGGAAGACAAATTACATACAAGTGAATTATTGATGGTTTGATGGATCGAAGTGGAGAAAGATTATCGGTATGTTCTGGAATTTGTATAAGCATAGTCATTCAAGTGTTGAAGGGGATAGGTGAAATTTTGAAAATGGAGGACACATGTAGAGCATAAAAACAAAGAAATTAGAAGAAGGGGTGACTAGAAACTATAATAAAAAAGGAGAAGAAGCCATGACTCATGTTGGAATAAGAGAAGTATGGGTAAAGAAGCATAAAAAAGAATAATGATTGAACTTGTAGATTGGGAATTAGGCTCTAGGTAGATAGTGATGTAAGGAATTGGTTAAGGTTGAAATTTTTGAACATTCATGTCAAGTGTGTAAATTGAGTTACGATTAAGTCTAGAAGATAGAGAGAAATGATGAGAAAATTCCAAGAATGTTTTGTTTAAGAATGTTAACCAAGGAAAAATTTGTGCCTTATTTTGGAGGTTGTGGTTTGAAGGTAGTATCATAATGACTATTCATCTTGAGGTAGTTTTTGAAGAGGAGTTGTAGAGACTGCCAAATATTGAGGTAATGTAGTGATTTGGAGTAGACGATCAAAATAATATTGAGGTAGCTTGTAGAGAGGATCTATATAGACTGCAGACTAGTGAGGTAGTGTAGTCTATAAAAGGTTTTAGGGTTATCAACTTTTACCTCTCTACCAATGGGAAAGTGAGAGGGTCACTTTTCAAATAACCCTAAGAGTTTGATGCAGGAGAATCCAAACACATCTAGAAGATTTAAAGTATGGGTGAGTGTAGGATCATGTGGGTCCCAAAAGTTGCAATATGATCCAAAAGTGGCTAATGACATTTTTTTTATTCAGATTTGATGAAACAAAAAGGTTTTATTGATAAAAATTTCAACTTTTCACCAATATAAGATATGAATTATTTTGAATTAAATAGATAATTATTATTTATTTTCTACATGCATTCTAACTAAAGTCCTGATTCATAGGTTGATTGAAAAAAAACTATAATTCTCAAATGATTCCACATTTTTTTACTCTGAAAAATGTTGCACATTCTATGCTTCTCATACTATAGGATAAAAGTAAAGAAAAAATTGTTTTCATAATTTTTTGACCAAGTTATGGTGGTCAGACAAACAAGTTTTCATATTTAAAAAAAAATTCTAATAAAAAATTCATAACTAATTATTTAGTTGCAAAAAAATTATAAAAAAATGTGGCACATCTGAGCATATGTCATCTACTTATATTGCAATTTTTAAAAAATAATATTATTTTTTTCTTGTACTTAGGTTGGTCAGACATACACCTGCTTTTTTTTTTTCCTAAAAAATTTAGTACTATGGTATTGAAATTTTAAAATTTCACCAAACAGATTTAATTTTTTCCAAAAGAGGACTAGTATCTTAGAAACTACATTCAATTTTCTACAAATTTTATTCTTACATATTTTTAAAATTATTTTAATAATTTTTTCAAATTTTTATGTCAAGTTGTCTAACTTTATTCTTCTGAATTTTCATTGCCACTTAAGGGCCTAGTTTGGACCCCCATGATCCTGCACTGACCCGTATCTATTTTCACCAAAAGGAAAGTTGTAGGGGGTGGCATTAGAAAGTACTGCATTCTACCAAATTTCATTGTTTGGGCCTTGCAGTTTTGAGGGAGGGTATATCTATTTGTGAGGAGTGTTAGTTTCAAGTTTTCAAAGGTTTGACTTATCAGAAATATTTTGGAGGTGATAGAATGGAGACTATGTTTCTAGGTTGTAGAAGTGGTGATTGTATAAAAGTTAAATATTTTTCACTAGAAAAGGAAAACATGTGCCAATAAGAGGAAATGTGGGAAGGTGAATTGGGAATATTAAATCATATACTATACACCATTGGGAATATGTGGGAAGGTGGTCAACTGCATGTTACATTAAACCTAAATTTTAGGGATGAACTGTGGTCGATGTGGATTAACTTAGGGAGTGAAGATGATATATAAAAAAAAAAATGATTTTTTTTTGGTAAAAGGCAAGTGATGCCTATATATATTCATTTATAAAATAGATATATAAAATTTTGTTTTAGATTTCCGATTGAAAATTACAATATCACTTGAGTTTGTGAGTTCTAAACTTGTTGAATCCAAAAACATAATAATTACACTTATATTGAATTCTTGAACCATTTCCCCTAACTCTAGTATCATGATACTGATGCACAACCCATATTCCCTAAAGCATATTACAACCTTGTATCACCCTAATGCCTAAAGAAAGTCTTATAATAGAAAAGAATTATTAAAATTAAGACTAATTACATTAATATTGTAAGCCCAATAAGAAATAGATGATACCCAATACAAACATAAGAACAATTGATACTGGGAATCATGCTTTGTCAAAATTAACAAAATTAACAAAAAATTGCATTCATTCTTCCATTTACATTGGGAAATTATCATCTTGACCTTATTACATGTCTACTATAGGTTTCAAGTGGAATATTTTACACACAGGATCCCTCACATATTGAGCTACAACACATTTTGGAAGAGGATGAACACCTAGAGAAATGTATACCTGGGTAGCCTCTTGCAGATGTTCCAATTGGGGATCATTATCAGAGAGCAAGCAAACATGAGATCATAAGAAAACAATTGCAAAATATTTCTCTTTTATATCAATTTCCAAACTTGCACAAAGACACCTATAATTCTTTCTTAAAGCCTTAAAAAGATTTATGTTATTATTGTGTTGGTAGGCCAATTTAATTGCATCATAGATTTCTTGATAACCTTGGCATTGTTTGAGATATTTTCATGGGAACAACCCATCTATGAGCTCTTTTTACTTAAACAAATTATACCCTTGAAATTCCATAAGCAGAGCATTATCTTGATGAGATTGATCCCTATCATGCTTCTCAACAATATCTTCGAAATCCCTTAAAGAATGATAGAAATCCATCAAATTTGACAAGAAAATAGAGAGCACCTGAGATGGTAGTAAGATCCTCCTTTCCTTTGGAATGATTACCTCAATTCCAATCACTATTTTAATGCAATCTTCCACCTTTGGACATTCTAACTTGAATAGGATGCCAAGATCTTCATGTGATAGGAAGCCCTTGAAAGGATTTTCCCAAGCCTAAAACCTCATGCAAATATGGAGATTCCAAGGTTGGTAAGATATTTTCCAAGTGAATAGTGTATTTTAATATGCACCACCTCCAAAAATCTACCACCAAAACTCCAATCCTGCCACCCATGATGAGCATGCAACAGCTGCTAAGCCTTCCGAAATCCATAGAGCGCTACGAGTTCCCAAGAAAACAAAAGAAAATAGCACTATAAATTTCCCAAATGAAGTGCTTAAATGGAAAAACAACCATATGAGGTGACTAAATTGTTTACAAAGGATGAAAAAATAATGATTAACCAGCCATAAAATCCATTGCCAAATGATTGACATGCTTTCCAACTAGAAAAATTAATGTGAAGCAAGCACATCAATTTAATTGATTTAACCTAAGCGCACACCTTATCATTATGAAGCTTAGTACCTGCAAAAAATAAAGCTATGTTGGAAATAAAATTGGTGGCAGTGAAGTGACCTTATTCTACATGGAAGCTTGCATCACCAACACATGAATTATCCTTGGTGGAAGCTTGCATCATCGGCTCATAATCACTATATCATCAACACAATGTCAAGTATTTTTAATGATTTGAAGAAGAGAACCATAGAGTACCATAGTCATTTCAGTTATTACCAAATTATATGAGAAATTATAAATGGATGACACTCGTAGAAGCGTGGTTTGATTCAATTAAATTTTGTAAAAGGGGATAGTCTTTTGCAACATCACTTATGCCTAGGAATTTAAATGCTTGACACTCACAGCACATACTTGCAATCTTATCTACTAGCTTATTACCCTCCCAATATACATGTGATATTTGAATTTCCTTTAATGAGCCCATTAACAACCAAACCCTCCTAAGAATCTAGCCAAGCCTCCAATTATGAATCTTTTTTTTTCTTTGCAAGTGTTAATAATTAGCAAAGAATCCCCTTCAATATGCATATTATTTAAACCAAGCTCTTTTTCCAATTGTAGACCTTGTAGAAGTCCCTTTTCTTCTGCTATATTATTTGTATCATTACATAAACATACTACTTTTTCTACTAACAATGATCCTTTACAATCATGAATACACATACCTACACCTGATGATCCTAGATTCCCCCTCGAACCACTATCAAAATTGATTTTATGATATCTTGAATGAGGGGGGTACCAACGAATTTTGGATTTGTCAAGATTTATCTTATAATAATTCTGTTGAGCACATATAAAAGGCACCAAAATGTTCTCCCAACTATTTAGAATCCAGTTGTACCAATTGGTAAAAATGGAGGAAACATTCTTATTATTGCGAACATATAAATTCACCACCTCTCAAATATGCTTTTCAATTTTAAACTAAATCTGTTGTAGTGAATGATTTTGATTTCTTAAATTCCTCCTATTACATTCCCACTAGATACACCAAATAACTATTTCTCGGGTCAACCTCCAAATGCAAGCATATAAAGATGTTTTATAAAGGACTGACCAGCTTGAGAAAAAATCCCATAAAGAACTAGGTATTAGGAATGAAATATGTAATTTTTTTTAATGAAATCCCAACATTCCTAAGCTAACTTGCAATTGACAAACAAATGATCCATAGATTCAAAGACCTCTTAACACAATACACACTTGAAAGGCTCTACAAAACCTAAATTTTGTAACCTATCACTTGTTAATATCATATGCCTTAATGCAAGCCATGCAAAACTTCCTTCCTTAGGGAGTGTTATCAAAGTCCAACAAAAGGAATATGCTCTATGGTATTGATCCTTAATTGTGTTTGAAATAATTGATTTATAGCCCTCTTTAACTGTATAATTCCCATCTTTGGAAGGAGCCCAAAATATTCTATCAAGGTTATCTGAGATAAAAACAAACCTCTTCCCAATTTCCTTATGTAAAATAAGGTTTTGACCAGAGGAAAGACTTGAAAAAAATAAGTCCTTCCAGGTGACTTTCCCTAATGTAGGCTCTATTGAACCAATATAATCTTTCAATTTTGTGCCCCATTCCATTAATAGGATTTGTTCTGCAGAATGTAACTCCTGAATGGAGGTAAGAGGAGGAAAACCATTCCAAAAATATTTACAAAATCGAACCTCTTCTCCATTATTAACCTCCCAATAAAAATAAGGAGTAATAAAATCTCTACATGCCACAATAAAGTTCCACATAGCTGATCCATTTGGAGGATTTACAGTTGTAAAAATTCTAGTTGATCTATCATTATCCAAATATTTTTTCTGCATTAAAGTGCACCATTTCAACCTTTGTTTTTTTATACATCTATCATGTCAATTTTTCCCAAGGGCCATATTTCTTTTTGAAATACTATGTAAACCAAAACCTCTGCTATATTTACTCATGAACATGTTATCCAAAGATACCAAAGGAACTTTCCTTTTCTCATCTATGTTACCACTCAACAAAAGAGTTTTAATCATTTTCTCAATACTGTGGATAACATATTTCGGATATTTCAAAACAACAAGATAGTAATTTGGGATGGATGCTAGGATGGATTTAATCATCACTATGTGACTAGCTAAGGACAACCACCTTGCTTTCCATGTAATAATTCTGAACTTTATTCTTTTGATAATTTTCTACCAATACTTACGTTTATCTACACGCATGAAGAAAGGGATGCCTAGATATGTGTAAGGAAATTGATCCTATTGGAAACCCAACACTTCAATTTTCTTTAGATGGAGGCATTTGTGTTAAAAATGTAAATCTTGGATTTATTGATATTACTCTTCTAACTTGAAACTGAAGAATATTTATCAAGAATTTTCTTTACCTACACCACTTCTTACAAAGAGGAATTTCCAAATAACACTGTATCATAAAAAATAAAATGAGTGTGTGGCTGCAATATGTATATTTGGAATACAAACACCTTGCCATAAGCCTTGATTTTGCAATTTTTGAATTGATCTACTTAATGCTTCAACCATTAATATGAATAGAAAAGGAGACAAAGGATTGCCTTGTCTTACCCCTTGAGTGGAACTAAAAAACAACTAGAGAACCATCTACAATGACTGAAAATGTATCCCATGCTAAACATGACTAGATCCATTTATACCATCTATAACTGAAGCCAATTTTTTGCAATACTTGGACTAGGGAGTCCCAATTCACTCTATCGTATGCCTTCATCGTATCAAGTTACATAATGAAGGATGGTATATTGTTGGACTTAATAGAATGCAATACTTCATGGGCAACTAATACTCCTTCCAAAATTTCCCTCCCAGGCACAAAACCACCTTTCTCTTGTGAAATTACTCTTGATATAAAAGGTTGAATCTTGAGATAAATAGATTTTGTGAATATTTTATATATTGTATTACATAACATAATTGGTCTGAAATCTACAAAATATTTTGGATCCTTCACTTTCAAAATAATAACAATGTGTGTAGTATATAATTGCTTAAGCATTGTACCTATTTTCCTTGATTCCTCCAAATCCAACAATAACAATACTCATAAAATCCCAACACTTTTGAAAGAATAAGGTTACAAAACCATCAGGACCTGACACCTTATCAGGTGATAAAGAAAAAATCACCTTCTTGACTTCCTCAAGAGAAAAGGGTCTCAATAACCAATTACTATCCTCTTTTTGAATTAATGTTGAGATGCTTTCTAAGAGCTCCACACCTTCATTAACTATTTCTAATGTTTTTTTTTCTAGATTCCTTAGGAGTTGTGAGAAAAATCTAACACCCTCTTCTTGAATTCCATCCTCTTTTGTAAACAACTCACTAGAAACTAAACTTTGGATTGAAAAGATAGCAGCGGATGAATTCTAAATTTGAGCTAATGCATGGAATTTTTATTTTTTTCCTATCACCCTCCTTTAGCCACAATTCCCTTGGTTTTTCCCACCAATAAACTTCTTATCTTGCCACTAGCTTAACCCATTCTTCTTGCAATTTCTTTTGTTGCTCATAAGTATTGGCATCTAAACATTGTGTTATAATATTTTCATTGATTTTCTAAAGCTGTTTAAAGAGTAACTATTTTTGGTAGAATATATTCTTAAATACATGAATATTCCAATGCTTAATTTGTGATATAACATAACTCAATTTATTGCATAATTGTAACATTCTAGAACCCTTCACAAAAGGAGCACTGACCCACCATTGCTGCAATAAGGGGAAAAATGTGGATGCCTAAACCACATTTTTTGAAACTTGAAGTAAGTTTTGACCTTAGGAACATAATTATTTACTTCTATATCCAAAGATATAGCATAAATATTAGATGCAACAAAAGGTAAAATTTGTGATGTGAAAACTTTTTTACCCAAAAATCAATTAGGCGTAGACAAAAACCTATCCAACCTTTCTACAATTTTCAAAAATATTTCATCCTATTAGTCCAAGTGAAATTCCCATTTTCTAGCACAATATCTATCAAGGCATTATCTTTTATAAATGATGAAAAATCTTCCATTACTCTGACTAGTGGAAAGATATGTCCCTTTTTCTCTTGTAAGTTTGTTATCACATTAAAATCACCTACTACAATAACCTTCTCATCCTTAATACCATCCAAAGCTTGTTTAATCATTTCCCAAAGATGTATCGTATCCATTGTGGTTGTTGGAGCATAGACATTAACTAAACAAAATTGTAAATCGAAGTGTGAGATTTTCAAAAGCTATCGATTCTTCTCATTAGAAAATAATTGTAACACAACAAACTTGGGGTCCCACAATGTGATAATACCCCCTAAAGCTCCTTGTGCAAGAGAATGAATTGACTTCAATTTTTTTCCATTTACCTACTGATGATTAATAAACCTTCTCAAAGGTTTTAGTTTCTTGTAGCAAAACCACATGTGCTCCACAATCATCAATTTTTTGCTTGATCTAAGCTTTCTTGCTAGGGGAATTAATGCCCCTCACATTCCATGATAGAATTTTCATTGGTACCAAGAAGAGTAACACACTCTCATCGGATGTTTGTTAGTTGAACACAACAATTTACTATCCAACATAGTTTGCACCCCTGCTGCAATTTCTTCTTTCATCTTTGTGCATATGACTTCCTTCCTCTTTTAATTGGGGATTTCAAAGGAATTGATTGAGTAAACAGAGTTTATGATATTGAAATTTTTTGTAAGTAATCAAAAAACCCCAAACACTTATTGTCTTCTAGAACATTATTTGCATCAAAATTTCTATGAGAATCGACAAGATCTATGGATTTTTCTAAAATCTCTTTTTCCATGGTTATAGCTACATTTTTAGTCTTTATTTTACCAAATAATAATCCTTCTGAATTATAATTTAAACCCTCTATAGAATCCTGTAATCCACCTAATCTAGATTGCACAATGTTAACATATTCATTCATAATCTCATCCACAATCTCATCAATTAATTCTGATCCAACAAAAAATAGCACTTTATCAATAAAATCTTTCAAATCATGTGTCTTCACTACTCCCTCTAAGTGTGACCTTGAGACAAAATCCAAACCCATTCCCTGAGGGGCTTTTGTTAGCAACACAAGGGTAGACAACTGAGAGGGGGGGTGAATCAGTTGTCACATAAATTTAAACTTTAATAACTTATTCTTAGATTTGATTAATAACCATGAAAGCATAAATCATCAACACATCAAAAACACACATAACACCAAGATTTTTTCCTTGGAAATCCTGTTAGTAGAAAAACCATTATGGAGGTTAGTCCATAGATCATACCCTATTAAAATTATAGCAAATAGGAATGCACATGCATTCAGACACACTTCCTAGAGCACACTGCTCAAATACAAAAAGGCTTACTGCCCAAGAGAATACACACTATCTTACAAATATATTTAGATTAAAGCCATCTGAATATTTTGAACTGAGAAAACAACATCTACTAATGCCTGATTACAATTATGATTAAGCACATAAACTCTTCTCTCTTATTCACACTTAACTTCTACCTTCGAATGATTTGAAATTTATTCGCACACAACATTCACACACTTCATTTCTTTCATGTATTTTGCATCACATATCTCACATCACACACCACAAATGATAAAACAATCTCTCATATATATCCGCAGCCAAGAATAACATCATCTACATGTCAACTTCAATAGAATATAAAATGAATACAAACTATCAACCCAAAACATAAAAAAATAACAATATGAATCAACCAAATTCATCCAAAACATAATGAAGACCCAACACAATATCCTCAAACATGAAACACCTTCAAACATTATTCGTCGAAGATCCACAACATGCTACAATCACCCTATCAGCCATGTACATAAAAAACATGAACACGCAAGATAAAATCTTCAATTGTGAGCACACCAATCAATGTGAACCAACAATACATGATCTAGAAACATCCACAAGCATCATGAAACACAGAAAAAGCATTCACAACACTTCATGTTACTAAAATCACATTATCTTCTTCAAGAAGACCAACTAAAGCAACAAAAAAATTGCCTAAACATAGAAAATAACAACTCAATCAAATCTTCATCTGAACCTTTGAAAATTTTAGTGGATAAACTAGATAGGCTCGACAACAAACACTTTAATATAGAACTTTTGATCATCAACATACTGAACTTTCCATCATATTGAACTTCATTGCTTCACCAACAACTTGCAACTTATTTTATTACAATTTTCTCAATATATTCAACATATACAACCTTAAAGACATCAATGCTAATAGAGTTGACATCAAAGACAACCACATATCAAAAAAATCCAAAAATATCCAACAATGTCCTCCTTTGGCATTGATGGCAACACATGATGTGAAAAATACCATCAACACAACTTTCTCAACTTTCTCTTATCACTTTCTCCCCCTTAGGTTTTTGTCTCTTCTCACCTGATAATTCACCATTTTTCACATGGCTCTTCTCCCCCTTTGACATCAATGGAAAAGGTACATACAAGCTTTGAACCACATATCTGAACATTTGACTACTCCCCCTGAGTAGCAATGACCACAACATCATTCTGAGTCAAGATATGACTATGAAATGCATGGACTGATGCAATGGCTTGCATCTTAGTTCTGATTAGGAGGAGTAATCACCCCTAGCTTACCTCTAAGATGCTCAAAATTATCCTTAGGAAAGGGCTTATTAAATATTTTTGTAATATGTTCTTTAGTAGGCACATACTCTAGTCTGACTTCCTTGTCACTCACCTTATCTCTCAAAAAGTGAAACTTTATAGATATATGCTTGGTTTTTGAATGCAGCACCATATTCTTATAAATGTTAATAGCACTTGAATTATCACAAAATATAGCAACAGGTTCATCATACACAGCTTTGATATCTTTCAACATCTACTTTATCCACTATACTTGAGTACAATTTTTAGTAGCAACAATGTATTATACCTTTGCAGTAGATAAAGAAATGGAATTCTTCTTCTTACTTAACCATGCAATTAGCTTCTTTCCCAAGAAAAATGCACCACCACTAGTAATCTTTATGTCATTCACATCTCCTACCCAATCATCATCAGTAAAAGTACTCAAAGTAAAGTCGTCCTCTTTAGGATGCCATAGGCCAAAATCAATTGTTCCCTTCAAGTATCTAAAAATTATCTTCACAATAGTCACATGAGATTCTTTAGGATCAACTTGAAATCTTGCAACAATGCATACAACATTCATGATATCAGGTCTAGTTTAAGTCAAATAAAGCAATCCACCAATCATGGATTTGTATCTAGTCTAATTTTTTTTAGGAGAATCATCATTTTTTGTCAACTTACATCCTGTCACCAAAGGTGTACCAACTGGATTTCAATCTTCCATACCAAAATTCTTTAGTAGTTCTCTCACATACTTGGACTGAGATATAAAAATCCCTTTATCTAACTGAGTAATTTTCAATCCCAAAAATAATTTCATTTCTCCAATCATAGACATTTCAAATTCACTCTGCATCTCATTATCAAACTTCATGCACAAACTATCATCTCCTCCAAAAATGATATCATCAACAAAGACTTCAACAATCAAATCTTTATCATGATCAATCTTGAAATACAAGTTACTATCAGCATTACCTTTATTAAATCCAAGATTCAACAAATACTTATCCAATCTATCATACCATGCTCTTGGGGCTTGCTTAAGTCCATACAATGCTTTCTTTAGTTGGAAAACCATGTCTCCCTGATCAGTCAATTGAAATCGATCAGGTTGTTCAATATACACTTCATCATTCAACTCACCATTTAGAAATGTTGACTTGACATCCATCTGATAAACCTTGAATTTTTTGTAAGCGGTATAGGCAAGAAGTAATCTCATAGCTTCAATTCTAGCAACAAGGGCAAAAGTTTCTTCAAATTCAATTCCTTCCATCTGTGAATATCCTTCATACACCAGTCTTGCTTTGATTTTTATAGCTTCACCTTGTTCATTCAGTTTATTATGGAAGAGCAATTTAGTTCCAATTACATTTTTGTCCTTAGGTCTAGGAACAAGAGTCCATGTATCATTCTTCTCAATTTGTTGTAACTCTTCTTTCATTGCTTCCATCCAATGTTCATCTTTTCATGCTTCATTGACATTACTAGGCTTAGTCTTTGAGATCAGAAAGTACTCTTTTGCAATTCTTCTCCTAGTCTGAACACCTTTGTTCTTATCACCTATAATCTCATCTTTTGAATGATTTAGTCTTACATACCTTGGAGTCTTAGGATGTTCTTGAACTTCAGGTTCTTGTGATCTTGTTTACGCACTTTTACAAGTTTCTTCCTCATGATTTTCCTGATTCACCAGATTGATCTATACTTGATTTTGAGTCACTAAACTAACATTTTGATCATCTAAATCAGATCCACAATTTCTAGATGGTCTAAATGCATCTTCATCAACCTTTACATTATCACTTTCAAAAAATCTCTTCAATCTCTTATTGAAGCACCAGTAGGCTTTAATTTTAGTAGAATAACCAAGAAATATTCCTTCATCACTCCTAGCATCAAACTTTCCTATATCTTCATCTCTCTTGATATAAAATTTGCTTCCAAATATTTTGAAGTATCTAACAATAGGCTTATGAACAAACCATAGCTCATAAGGGGTGTTACTCATATCTCCTTTGACATGTACCCTATTGAGAGTATAAATAACAATACTCATAACTTCTCTCTAGTAGATATGATGGGCATTTCCTTCCAGCATCATAGTCCTAGTAGCATCTAGAACTATCATGTTCTTCCTTTCCACAACTCCATTTTGTTGAGGGGTTCGCAGGGTAGATAATTGTCTCTTTATCCCATGCACTTTTTAGAAAGAATTAAACTCACCAAAAGTGAATTCACCACCTCTATCTAATCTTAGACACTTAATCTTTAGACCTATCTCTGCCTCAACTTTAGCCTTGAAAATCTTGAATTTTTTTAGAGCTTCATATTTTTCCTTTAAGAAAGTAACCCACATCAATATAGAATAATCATCAATGAGTAACATGAAATACTTGTCTCCTTGTAAAATTATTATTCTAGTAGGACCACATAGATCAATATGCACAAGCCCTAATACTCCCTTTGAACAATGATGTTTTCTTCTGAATGAGACTCTAGTTTGCTTCCCCAACTAACATTCCTTGCATATGGTGTTAGTAGGATTTACCAACTTAGGAAGATCTCTCACAGCCTGAGTAGAACTTAGCTTGATAATATTGTCAAAGTTTGCATGACACAATATTCTATGCCACAACCAACTTTCATCAACTTGAGCAATCAGACAACTTTTACTAGCAGCACTCAGGTGAAAGATATTACCTTTTTTCTTGTACCTGATGAAATCACATTTCTAGAACTCCTTAATATTTTACACTTTCCATCCTTGAACTACAGATTATAACCCTTTTCAACCATCTATCCAACACTTAAAAGATTATGCTTCAAACCTTCAACATATAGGACAACATCAGTATTATGCTTACCATAAAAAGAAATGCATCCTCTACCACAAATTACACCAGCGTTTTCATCACCAAATCTTACAACACCGCCATCATACTTTTCAAACTCACAAATTTACTTTTATCACCTATCATGTGATGAGAGAATCCACTGTCAATCACCCATTCATCTTTTTCTTCAATTCTGGCTACTAGAGCTTTCTTCACATTCATGCAACTAGTAGATTCAGTAGGTGAAGGATTAATTTCCTTGATAGAAATAAATAAAAACTCATCTTCACTTACATTTCCTTATCAGATTCATCATTTGTCACACCATCAACAGAAAAATAACACTTTCTTTGGAATCTAGGCTTGTTAGATCTCAGCTTAGGAACTCTTTCAAGACATCTTGAGGAAAAGTGACCTATCGTCTTGCGAGAAAAACATTTAAGAGGAAATTTCCCTTTATACTTACCTTCTCCTTTGGCTACTCTCTTGACAAGAAGTGCTTCAAGCTCATCTTTCTCTCTTCTTCTTCAATATTTGTCATTTCTTCCTCATACTTGAACACCTTTCTAGAAAAAAATTCTCCTAGATCATATCTTTGCTTATCTTTTCCAGAGGTAGTAGCTTTGAATGCAAATTCTATATTAGGAAGAGCATCACCAAACTTACTTAACTCAAAAGTAGCAAGCTTACCAATCAACATGTCTTTGGTTACATTTTTTATAGTTCGGATCTCCTCAATAGCAACAAATCTATGTTTATATGTAGTAGGCAAGAATCTAATCACTTTAGCAACAATCTCTTATTCTTCCAATATTCCACTAGCACATATGATGTTACACACAAGTTCATTCACTCTCTGCATGAAAGCAGTAGTGTTCTCATCTTCACCCATTTTCAATATTGCATATTTCCCTTTCAAACTTTGTAGCTTGGCATTAGCATCACCTTCATACAAGGTTTCCAAATTTTTCCAAATGTCATAAGCAGTCTTTAAATCCATTACATTTTTCATCTTGGAATGAATCAAATCACTCAAAAATTCTTCCTTAGCTTTGATATTGTACTCAACATCTTTAATCTGAGCTAAAGTAGAAGGACCATTCTATGGGATGATATTCCTATTATTTGTAATGTTCCAGAAAGATTCACCAATGCATCTCAGATGACACTCCATTCAAGTCTTCCATAGAGAATAATTCTTTCCATCAAATCTCCGACTATCCTTCTTGTATGTCACCATCCCAGATCACCTCAGGCTATTAAACTTCTTCCAAGGAACTAGCTCTGATACCAATTGTTGGAAACACAACGAAAGACAATTGAGAGGGGGGTGAATTAGTTGTCATAAAAATTTAAACTTTATTAAAATTATTCTCAGATCTGTTAAATAACCATGAAAGCATAAATCATCAACACACTAGAAACACACATAACACCAAGATTTTTTTTTTCATGGAAACCTTGTTAGGGGATAAACCATGGTGGAGGTTAGTCCAAAAATTATACCCTATTAAAAGTATAGCAAATAGGAATGCACATACATTCAGGAACACTTCCTAGAGCACACTTCTCAAATACGAAAAGGCTTACTACCCAAGGGAAGACACACTGTATTATAGATATATTCAAATTAAAGCCATCTGAAGATTTTCAACTGAGATAAAAGCATTTGCTAATTTATGATTACAGTTTCGATTAAGCACATAAACTCTGCTCACTATTCTTCACACTTAACTTCTACCTTTGAATGATTTGAACTTTATTCACACACAATACTTGCACACTTCACTTCTTTCATATATTTCACATCACATCTCAAATATCGCACACCACAAATGATAAAAAAATCGCTCATATATATCCATAACCAAGAATAACATCATCTACACGTCGGCTTCAATAAAATATAAAATGAATAGAAACTCTCAGCCCAAAACATAAAAAATTAACAATGCGAATCAACCAAGTTTGTCCACAAAATAGTGAAGAACAAACACAACATCCTCAAACACAAAAAACCTTCAAACATTATTCCTCAAAAATCCATAACATGCTACAATCACCCTATCAACAATATACATGAAAAACATGAACATGCAAAAGAAAATATTCAATCGTGAGCACACTGATCAATGTGAACCAACAACACATGATCTAGAAATATCCACAAGCATCATGAAACACCACATAAGCATTCACAACACTTCACATTACCAGAATCACATTATCTTCTTCAGGAACACCAACTGAAGTAACAAAAAACCTGTTGAACACAAAAAATCATAACTCGATGAAATATTCATGCGAACCTCTAAAAAAATTTATGGATAAACTAGATAGGCTCAACAAAAAATCCTTTAATCCACAACTTTTGATCATCAACATACTGAAATTTCCATCATACTAAACTTCACTACTTCACCAACAACTTGCAACTTATTTTATTACAATTTTCTCAATATCCTTGACATATATAGCCTTAAAAACATCAATGCTAATAGTGTTGACATCAATGACAACCACATATCAGAAAAATCCAACAATCTCCAATAGCTTCTTCATGAGGATGTAATGCAAAATTGTTTTAAGCATTAACTAAAGTCTACCCTCCATTTAACATCAATTTCTTTGTTATATCCTCAAATTGATTCAAGGAGAGAAAAAGTATAGGAGGATCATATAAATGTAGTGGTCCTTTGAAATAATCTTTCCTAGAAAATATTTATTTTTCAACTTAAGTGCAAAAAACTATTTGGGTATGTGTAAGATCATCATGGAAAAAACAGGCCCTTAAGTGGCAATAAAATTTAGAAAAATCAAAGTTAGACAACTTGACGTAAAATTTTGAATAAGTTATCTATATTATTTCAAAAATATGTAAGAATAAAATCTGTAGAAAATTGAATTTAATTTCTAAACTACTAGGTTTATTTAAAAAATAGAAAAATCTATTTGGTGAAAATTTGAAATTTCAATGTAGTAGTACTTAAATTTCAAGGAAAAAATAAGAAGTAGGTGTTTGTCTAACCACCCTAATCGCAATAAAATGATAATATTTTTTTATAATATTTTAGATATAAGTAGAGGACTCATGTCCCAATGTGATGCATTATTTTTTGTAATTTGTTTTCCAAGTAAATAATTAATTATGATTTTTTTTATTACAAATTTTTAAAAATATAAAAACTCGTATGTCTGACCACCTTAACTTGGTCAAAACTTCATGAAATTCAATTCTTATTTTTTTAATCCTATAGTATGTGAAGCATATAATGTGACACATGTTTTGGATTCAAAAAATGTGATACCATTTGAAATCTATAGATGTTTTTCAATTAGCCTATCAATCAGGACTTTAGTTGTAATTCAAATAGAAAATAAATACTAATTATTTATTAAATTCAAAGTAAAGCGTAATTTATATTGGTGGAAATATGATAATATTTTTTAAAAACCCTTTTCATTTCATTAAATTTGGGTTAAAAAAAATTCATCAACCACATGGGTCATCATATCACTTACATATTGCCACTTTTTGGCCCATCATGATCCTGCACATACCCTTTTATGTTTCAACACTAGGGTAGAAGATTTGATTTTTTCACTTCTAATGCAAAGCTTTTCCTTCTGATCTACATTAAAAATGATGTTTGAGGGTTAAAAGCAACATTTGATTCTACAAGTATGCAAGATTGAGATGCAAGAGCAACATACCCTTCTGCAGATTTAGTCTTTTCTTTGTAGGGAACTATTTGAAGACTTAAAGATTCAAAGCTCTCCATTGCTTGAAAATATCCTCTAGAACACTCCAATTCATGGCAATCTCCACTAGCGTGTCCCAAATCATGAAATTTAACACAAGCATCCTCTGCACTTTTGACAATTACATTCTGGATCCACTTTCTATATTTTGAAACAAGAAGAATTTGGGATGGAAAGAACTTTGTTGCATCTAATAAGACACAAAACCTAACTCATTTTGAAGGATTTAAAAAAAAATCCTTATCATGACAAAGAAAAATCCAAATCTGATTAGCCATCATTTTTATTAATTTCAGCTCCCTATATTCCAATGATAGATATTTCAATTGAATCCATGCAAGAAAAAATTTAATGACTAAATCTTGTGGTTTAAAATTTGGGTACCAAGGCTGCAAATATAAACTAGAACCCTGAAATACCCAAGATTTGACCCTAAAAACAACATCTCTATATGATTTTTCTATAAAAAGAACAACAAAGATACCCCTAGCTTTATCAAGGTAGAAAATTTGCTAACCCCTTCAGATTTAGTAAAAAATAAGTCTTTCAAAGTTTTTAAATCCAATGATAGCTACCAAAACTTACAAATTAAATCCCTATGGAGAAGATCTTGGATCTAGTGTTCCAAAAGGTCATCAAGAAATGCAATTTCCACACATTTCTTAGGTAACTATTGATGATCTTTTCCTAGCTGATCTAAAACTGCTTTCTCTTTAGGCACTTTTTGACTTGATAACCCTCTGTTTGAAAACTCCTTTTTCCTCCATTGTAAAGCCATATTTTTATTGTTGACTACCTTCTTTCTTTCTTTTTTTGAAGATTTATTTCTCCTTCTTTGCTTCTTTCGATATGCAACATTCCCATATAACCCTTATTCTGTACCCCCTACTCTTTAACTTGAGAAGAGTCTTTTTCATGATCTTTACCTCTTTGTGTCTCCTCCTTATTCTAATAAAACCCTCTTCATGTCTCCTTATTTTGAACACAACCTTTTTCTTGCACATTTTTATTTGCATGCAATGATGGCTTCTGATTTTTCCCTAATTTATTCCCATCTTTATTTTGAGGCAAACTCTTTCAGCCTCATCCTTTCTTTGCTTCTCTTTTCTCACTTGAGAAACCTCTTCTGCTTCTTCATTTCTATTTTTATGCAAAAATTTCTTCCCATTATCCCTTGATATCATTGGATTGAAGGGAGCACCTTGTGCATTTGTATTTGTATATGAAACAACTTTACCTTGCTTATAAGATCTAAGATCAGCTTTAGAATCCTTATAGAATCAATTAAAAAAAAATTGGTTACTCTCATAAAATGGATTTTTTGTAAACCTTCAATATTATACTTGCATGTTATTGTCCCTATCATCTTTGTAGATATCAAAAATCAGTTGTTTGTCTTGCACCAAATATCTATGGGAAAAAAACGTGCCCAATTAGGTTTTATGAATTTGTGCCTAACAACATAAGCTCCATGCCCTCCATAATGCCAATGTGGAATGTGAATGGGCCCATGCTATTTTGTAGAACACCAACCATAGCCTCAAGGGCCATGGGGATGTCTTCAATGAGAGGGATTGTCAATTTCAGGAATATAGCCGTTATGCTGCCATGATCACTCTATTTCAATTGAAAATGGATAATTTTTTTGGTTTTAGTTTAATTAATAAAGAATTGTTATTGTTGCAAAGTAGAGAAGGAAGGAGAGGATTCCAAAGCATGAGGATAACAGTATTAGAAGAAATTGTATAGTGTCTAGTGAAGTTCTGATTGAGTGACAAAGTCGAGAGTAGCAATAGGATGTAGAGTATCTAATTGTGTTTCTAGAGGTGATGTCATGCTTTGGCATTTGTGTATGAGGTTATTGTAATCCTATGATAATACCTAGCATGTTAGAAGTCATACTTGAAAGTGTAATATTTTTTGAGAATGAATATAATGAGGATGACCCTTTTGAGGCTGGGCTTTTCCCCTTAAGGGTTTTCCGAGGATAATTCTTATGTATTTTACTTTGTTCTATTGATATTCCTCCATGATATGCATGTTTATATTATTTTATGGCCTAACTATGATTTGAATAATTGAGAGGCTACATGATTGGACACTCCTCAATTTGGACCCTCCATCCTTGACTGCATCAATGTGTTTATTACCTAAATGTGTAAAATATAAATTTTTACATTCGTGTACATTTATTTCTTTCATTTCCATAGAAAAAGGTACTATGGAACTTTGTTCTTTCACATTTGCATTTCTCTTCTAGCATTTGTCTGTGTCTATTATAATGATAATATACTGTAATACATATAGCTAGAAACAAAAAAAATAAAATTGCACACACACATACACACCCACAAGCCAACATATAAAATGACCAATATCAATCTAGCTTTTTAGTTGGAATCATGAAAAGTAACATATGTGTTTTGAATTCTGAAATGACATGAATATAATGAAATATATATATTAGTATATTTATATTTATACTTTCTTTTTAATCTTTTTAATAATAAAATTGACACTATAATTTAATTGGTAAAATATTAAAATAAAAGAGTTTAAGCGGAACATTGCTCTTTATATAATTGTTTTCCTTCAATTTTTTACTATTTATAACTTGAAAATTTAGTGCATGGACTATGTTGGGACTGAAAAAATTCTCACATTTTTAATAGTATACATTCATGAATTCCACATGGTTGACACATTTTGAGTGCAAAATTGCTATAATCCATTGCACATGCCATATTCATCCATAGTCAAATCTAATTTGACCTACACACCAAAATCCCTCTATTCATCATTGGGTCAGAGCTTCTAAACAAAAAATTTGTATTGGTGTGACTAAGTACATGTCTCTTCGATCCATAAGTCATAGCCTCTGAATTCAAGCAATTTTGGCATATCAACGAAAGGTTCATATGGTCACAACGATCAAAAGACCTTAGAAGATAACAAGATTGGATAATCGGTAGGACATAGCCTATCGTTCCACCATGTTGGTCCATTGGCCTAAGCAAAGGAGTTAGAGCAAAATTTTAAATTTATATCGAGCATGAAATTTATGCAGATGGAGGCTTCATCAGTGAAAGAAGGTCAATCGGAGAATAAATTTTGAGGTACACCGACTGTACAAGCTACGCCAATGGAAATATATCGGTGAGGGATAGCATATTGGTGGGAAATATTTTAAAGCCCCCGATAGAGTAAGTTACACTGATGAATGTTTCTTCAGGGAGAGTCTCACCAATAGGCCAACAACGTGAGGACTCATCGGTGAAAGTAAGCTTGTCGGAGTAGAATTTTCAAGCCAAGTCGAGCTCATAAGTCAGATTGATACACTTCTCATCAGTCAGAAATATATTGCCTCCTGCCAATAAAGTAGGTGAACAACCTATCGGTGGAACTTATACAATCAGACCAAGTCCCTCAAGATCATCCTGATCACATTAGTTACACTGATTGAAATATCATCGGCAAGAAACATGTCTTCTTTCGCTGATGAAGAAGGTGAAAAACTTATTAGTGGAACTTGTACAATTGGGCCAAGACTTCCAAGATTTGAATGATCTCATAAGCTACATTGATGAAAGAAGTTTCATTGAAATTCTTAACGATCCACCCAAATAGACAAAGCGATGAAAAATTTATATCAGGGGAACATCTACTATCGATTGGAATCACTCAGATTCCACCGATCTTATACGTTACATCGATGGAGGTTAATGGGTGAATCTTGTTGATCTTCCCTAGTGAACACAATAGTAACTAAATGTGCATCGAGGAGACTAGAGTTCATCGAGATAGAATTCTATTTCCTCAACAATGGCTCATGTCAGCCCGACAGTCATGCAAAATGGATGAAATTTCTCAAAAAGATTATGGCCAAAGACTAAAAGGGATTTTTATAAGACATGATATCAGTTAGATATCAAAATTTCTCTCCCCGAAAAGGTGAACATCAAAGAGGAGGAAAAGAGATATTATATAATGTTAGTAGAACAATCGATCGGTCTGCTCGATGAAGTGTAAAGATTAAAAGGGTATCCCAGATTAAAAAATCTGGTATAAATTAAAACAAACGAAGTTCTAATAGGTTGCAGCGAACAAACACGTGGAAGGTCACAACTCTTGAAGATTGTATATATACCAGATGAAAGAAAATGACCAAGGGATAGAAGCAAAAAAACATATTAGAGGGAAGAGTAGGAGTAGGTTAGGAAATTGCCAGTAGTTGGATAGGGTGATCAGTTGCTAAAACAAAATGTTATGTTATCTATTGCAAAATGTTTTGGAATGATATAATGGACAAGAATATTTAATCTAGTGACTCAAATATTGGTTTCAATTGTTTGTTAAGTTAAACAATTATTCAACTATCTCCAGGTTGGTGTTCCTTATTATTTGAATTTATTTGAAGCAGAATACTAAATTCATCAGACACATTTTTTTCTCTTATGTAATTTTCTTAATTGGTTTCTTCAAGTAGGAATTAAAATCCTTTTAAACAAATTAGATTAATTTGGAAATATCAATTGGATCAATAAGAAGAGACTATAATTTAAGGTTGTCATACTGTCTCCATTCAATCCTATTAAGTTATTCAAAATTGAATATATCACTTGTATATTTTTAATTTTTGTCAGTACACATTTGGTGTCACTGTGTGACCCCCTTTAACTAGTTCCTTCAAGGAAGGATTAAAATCCTCTTAGATAGATCATAGTAACCTAATAGGCCTTGATTGGATCAATAAGAAGAGTTCTTTAGTCACATCCTTGCACATTTATACAAGGTTACACAAGTATAAGTGCCAAACAATCAAAATTATATCTAGTTAGTAAGTCATATCATTTACAACTTGATTGCATTTACCCAACAAAAGTAGGCACTGGTCATACCAATTCCATTTTAGAATTTCATAAAATCTTATCCATACATTCATATTTAAAATTTCATTAGGAGTATCATCTATCCCTCACTATTTTCCATCGGGGATAGATTGCACAAGTAGGAATCATACAGTTCAAGTCTACATCATTTACATAGGTACACCCGCCTAGGTTTAGCAGAGCCTAAAGAGTAGAAGGTTTAATTACATTAATTTTCCTTGTACGTTAGCCAAAAACTTGTCAAGAGCTTGGCAACGTCTTGTGGTTCAAACCTGCATTTTTGAGACCTAACAGTTTGGCGACTCTACTAGGGAAAATTGAAGAAAATTTTGGTTCCAACCGATCCATTTATAGAGTCAAAAAAGTTTCAAAATTGGTCTTCAACCAAAGGGGATTCCATTGGGGTAAATCAAGAAAATCTTGAAGTTGGTCCCAGTGGAGATAAGAGAAAATCGTATGATCACAAGCATGATGAAGAAAATCTTAAAGTTGATCAAAAAGAGATATGTAAATCAGAAGTGAGATTTTTTTGCTCATATGGGAAGGACATTGATTCAACATTGTTTGGTTCAAAAATGCATAATGATGACTCTATAGATCAGAATTTGGTATCACTACAAATATGTGATATGGAAGATGTTGGGGAGGTCTCAAATTAGCCCATCTCTGAAGTGGTTGACATGGAATATTTCTTAGACCCATGTAAGAAGCATTTAAATGATGGATTGGGTAACATAGATGAGTTTGAGTTTTTTTCTTTCCATACAGTTGGAACTCCTTTTTTTCAGTTTGCATCAATGTCCATATGATAGTTCTATATTTTCTATGCAGCTTTATGATAGATAAAATAATGAGTATTCTCATTTTTCAGATCAACTAGGAGGTCATTCTATAGTACATGGAAGTGAAAAAAGTAATGAAAAGTGTTGCATTAGAAGTGAGTACTCTTTATATGGAAGGATTGTATCACATGATGATGTAATTTTTTAGATGATGCTTAATTATGAACTACAGAAGGGTAAAAGGAACATGGGTCAAGCTAAACATAATTATTTTCCAAAAAAAATCAATGGCAGTAACATGGCAGATTACACAAATATTCTCAAGAGGAATTAGATGAAATCATATTAGAATAAGGTGTATGACAGAGGAAAATAGGGGCCTTTTCTTTTTGGTGGCTTTGTGCCATCAACTATGGTGTGGTTCTTTCAAAAAAATCATATCAGTTCATGATAGAAAAAGGTTTGAATTTGCTGCTCAATAGATGAAACATTTGGTCTTCTTTCCTAGAGATTTTTTGGATTCTTTCAATGATTTCAAAATCATTCATCCTTAAATGCAACCACTATTGGGACTGAAAAATTTCTCACATTTTTAATAGCATACATTCATGAATTCCAAAAGGTTGGCACATTTTGAGTGCAAAATTGCTATAATCCATTTCACATGCCATATTCATCCATAGTTCCATCTAATTTGACCTCTTGACACAACAAAATCCCTTTTTTCATCATTGGGTCAGAGCTTCTAAACAAAAAATTCATATTGGTGTGACTAAGTACATGTCTCTTTGACCCATAAGTCATAGCCTCTCAATTTGGGTATTTATGGCATATCGATGAAAGGTTCATAAGGTCAAAGTGATCAAAAGACCTTAGAAGATAACAAGATTGCGTAATCAGTAGGAAAAAGCCTATCATTCCACCGACATTGGTCCATTGGCCTAAGCAAAGGAGTTAGAATAAAATTTCAAAGTTATACTGAGCGTGAAAGTTATGTCGATGGAGGCTTCATCGGCGAAAGAAGGTCAATCAGAGAATAAATTTTGAGTTAAACTGACAGTACAAGCTATGCCAATGGAAATATATCGGTGGGAAATATTTTGAATCCCCCAATAGATTAAGTTACACCAATGAATGTTTCTTTAGAGAGAGTCTCACCGATAGGCCAACATCATGAGGACTCATCAGCAAAAGTAAGCTTGTCGGAGCAGAATTTTCAAGCCAGGCCAATCTCATAAGTCAGACCAATAAACTTCTCATCGGTCAGAAATATATTGCCTCCTATCGATAAAGTGGGTGAAAAGCTTATTGATGGAACTTATACATTTGGACCAAGTCCCTCAAGATCATCCTGATCACATTAGTTACACCAATGGAAATATCATCGGCAAGAAACATGTCTTCTTTTTTCGATGAAGAAGGTGAACAACTTATTGGTGGAACTTGTACACTCGGGCCAAGAATTCTAAGATTCCACTGATCTCATAAGCTACATCCATGAAAGAAGTTTCGGCGAAAGTCTTACTGATCCACCTAAATGGACAAAGCGATGAAAAATTTATATCGGGGGAACATCCACTATCGGCTGGAATCCCTCAAATTCCACTGATCTTATAAGTTACACCGATGGAGGTTTCAGGGAGATTCTTTCCGATCTACCCTAGTAAACACAATAGTAACCGAATGTGCATCGGGGAGACAAGAGTTCATCGGGATAGAATTCTATTTCCTCAATGATGGTTCGTGTCAGCTCGATGGTCATGCAAAATGGATGACATTTCTCAGAAAGACTCTGGCTGAAGACTAAAAGGGATTTTTATAAGACATGATATTGGTTAGACATCAAAAGTTATCTCCCCAAAAAGGTGAACATCAAAGAGGAGGAAAAGAGATATTACACAGTGTTGGTAGAACAATTGAGTGTTCTGCCCGATTAAGTGTAAAGATTAAAAGGGTATCCCATATTGAAAAAGATGACAAAAATTAAAACAAACGGAGTTCTTAGGGGTTGCAACAAATAGACACGTGAAAGGTCACAACTCTTGAAGATTGTATATATACCAGATGAAAGCAAATGACCAAGGGATAGAAGTAAAAAAAAATTAGAGGGTAGAGTAGGAGTAGGTTAGGAAATTTCTAGTATTTGGATAGGGTGGTCAGTTTTTGAAACAGAATGTTATGTTATGTATTGCAAAATATTCTAGAATAATATGATGGACAAGAATATTTAATCTGGTCACTCAAATATTGGTGTCATTTTTTTGTTAAGTTAAACAATTATTCGGTTGTCTCCAAGTTGATGTTCATTATTATTTGAATTTATTCCAAGAAGAATACTAAATTCATTAGACACATTTGTTGTTCTTGTGTAATTTTCTTAATTGGTTTCTTCAAGTAGGAATTAAAATCCTTTTAAATAGATTATAGTAATTTGGAAATATCAGTGGGATCAATAAGAAGAGTCTATAATTGAAGGTTTCCATACTATCTCCAGACAATCCTATTAAGTTATTCAAAATTGAATATATCAATTATATTTTTCATTTTATTAGTACACATTTGTTGTCACTATGTGACCCCTTTTAATTGGTTCGTTCAAGGAAGGATTAAAATCCTCTTAGATAGATTGTAGTAACCTAATAGGCCTTAATTGGATCAATAAGAAGTCTGTTAGTCACATCCTTGCACGTTTATATGAGGTATAAACAAGTATAAGTGCCAAACAATTAGAATTGTAGCCAGTTAGTAAGCTACATATCATTTAAATCTTGACTTCATTTACCCAACAAAAGTAGGCACTAGTCATACCAATTCCATTTTAGAATTTCATAAAATCTTATCCATACATTTAAATTTCAAATTTCATTAGGAGTAGAAGTAGTAATTAAGCTTTCATCTATCCCTCACTATTTTCCATTGGGGATAGATTGCACAAGTAGGAATCATCCAGTTCAAGTCTGCATCATTTACATAGGTACATCCACCTAGGTTTAGCAGAGCCTAAAGAGTAGAAGGTTAAATTACATTAATTGGCCTTGTATGTTAACCAAAAACATGCCAACAACTTGGCAACCTCTTGTGGTTCAAACCTGCATTTTTGAGACCTAACAAACTATTTTTTCTTGTTTGATAAATATATTTTTTAAAATAAATTTTAAAATGTTCATATGTTAAAAACACAACTATTGATGTAGTAAGAAACCAACCCTCATTTACATACTCACAAAAACTTGGAATTTTAACTTAGAAATGGTTTTAAATAACACAAAAAGTCTGCAAGAAATATTCTTCTTTTCTCATTCAAAATCTCCTTAAATTGCACAACAACAAAGCTTTTCTAAAAATAATTTTTATTGCAACTATATGGGCTGACAATTTTTTTTTTACAAATCTGATATCAAACTAAAATATGAGCAAAAGTCAAATACAAAATGGTTTCACTCAATCTTTCTTCTTTCATTCGATTCTAGCTCCTTCAACCTTAATTCACCATTAGGAATCATTGCTGCTAGAAAACCATGAAATCATCAATCTTCTTGCTTTTGTAGTACACCTTCAAACCTACAACAAAAATATCTTCTTGGTAGCTTTCAAAATTCTTTCAGTTGAAGCTCTCAAGCTCCCTTCACATGAACTTCACTAGCTCACTATCTCCCAAAATATTGAGCTCACCAACTCGCAAATATATGGGCTTCTGTGCAAATATAAATTTGCAACAATGGAGTCTTCAAATCCTCTCTTCAATCCAATAGAATCTCCCCATATCACCTCCTAAAAATCCCAAAGCCATCTCCCCAAATGATAAGGCATCATAATATAGAAGTTTTAGAATGAGAAAACCACTATGGTTTTCAAAAACCACAAGAAAAACATCTCCTTGGAAAACCCACACCCCATTTGGAGGAATAATCATAAAAATAATAAAAGTATTCAATGCTCACATGGAATTCACATGGGCACCTAAACCATGGCCAATCAATTTTTTTCAATTACGACACATTCTTTGATTCTCGATGGCTCTGACATCTCCAAATATGGACATGCAACAACATGAAAAGCTTGTGGCACAAACATGAAATTACATGCAAGGTATAAAATTTAACATACAAGCACATGCACCCCAAGTGGTCCCCACCAAGAATGGTATGTCTAAAAGGATTATTTTCCTAATTATGCCTTAGAAACATTTACCTCAACATATTTCCTCCAAAAAATGTATTTACATATCAGCATAAGGGAAAATCACAATATTGCAAATTAAAATAATTTTTTTCCACCCACCTTAGCCCTTATTCAAACCTCCATAAATAAATTAGTAATATTTTTGGTGATGCGAGATTTCTAGTACCCCTAGATGCTCCTACATCAAACAACCAAGGTAGGAGAAATTTTGTGCATATAGATTCACAAAATGGAGTTGAGTGGTAGTACCACCCTTTCAAATTACAAGCAATCCTTAGCAAACTCCATCACTAAATTTGGTACCTGTAATTGAGTCTTCTATCCTTTCTTCCAACACATAGCTAGAACAAGCAACCTCCTCCTTTGACAACTCTACACTCCATTATTCTCCCCTCTCATGGACTTGTATCCACCATGTACCTTCCTCCTCCTCCTAATACGATACATTCATCTCTATGCTCTTGTGGGATTCAACCCACCACAAATTGACCACCTTCACCAAGTTCCTTCTACACCAACATCTACAACTTCTACATGCAAATATGTATTATCCAAATAATAATCAAAATATTCTACATCCTTATAGAAATCTGCAGTTACTACATAGAATTTAAAATTTCCCATATGCATGATCTCTTCTTGCTTGACATCCTCTTCTAATCTCACCAAAGAAGGTATATAATCATCACAACTAAATTCAAAATTAAAATTTACCTCATTCGTGTTCACTATTCCAACATCTTTTCCTTCTTTAATCACTGCAACATCCATCTTCTCACCTCCAATGCTAAGTATTTCAAACTCCTCTTCATGTTTTTCCATCAATTCTCCTTCTAACAAATTTTGATTCTTTCCATCTCTTCTTTTAACAAGAAATCATCTTTATCTTCACCAATTTGTTCATCAAATTTTGGACCACTACTATTCACAATTTCAAATTGTAAAACTTCTTCAGCCACCTCACACAATGCACTCCATTCACATGATATTTCTGCAACTTGCACCTCATCATCTTCTCCATTTTTGTGGGTTTCCCCCACATATTCTTCTTCATATTCAACCCTTACCAAAGGGTTGCATCACTCTTTCTTTTTTCTCTTCTTTTTGATGTCGTCTTTCAAGAGAAAGTTCTTGCCATGTTTTTCATCCCATACCCTCAGTTCCTCTTTAATTCCAATACATTTACTTCAACCTAGAGCTTTTCAAATTCTTCATGGTACTTCCTATTTTCCACTTCTTCCCAATATTTTTCCCAAAAAAAAATTCTTATGGGCCTCCTCATGACCCATCCCATCCTCTCTGGTATAGACTTCCTCATGTACAACAATATATCTATACACAAATAACACACACCACCATAGGTCCTGGCAAACTGTCCCCCAATTGGAACTTCTTCCTACACTCTTAGGAACTCTAGCTCTGATACCACTGTTGTAGTAAGAAACCAACCCTCATTCACATACTCACAAAAAACTAAAAAAATAACTTAGAAATGGTTTGAAACAACACAAAAATATGCATGATGTATTCTTCTTTGTTCAGTTAGAATCTCCTTCAATTACACAACAAAGTATTTTTGAAAATACAATGTTTTGCACCCATATGCATTGATGAAAAAATTATAAATCAGATATCAATCTAATATATGCTAGCAAAAATCAAATATAAAATGGTTTCACTCAATCTTTCTTCTTTCACTCGATTCTAGCTCCTTCAACCTTCATTCATCATCACAAATCACTACTGCTAGCAAACCATGAAATTATCAACCTTCTTGTTTTAGTAGTAAAAATGTATTCTTGGTCACTTTCAACATTTTTTTAGCTAAAGATTTGAAGCTCCCTTCACATGAACTTCAGATCAGGTGGAAAAAGTTGGGGGCCAAATTGTGGCCAACTTTTAAAAAAAAAATTGAAAATCCATGACGTGCTCACATTATGGCTTGGTGTGATAGATCCTATAATGCATTTGTGTTATAACGCAAGCATTTTATGAGTCTTTATAAAAAAAAAAGAAAATCCAAATAATTTTAGATTGTCATATTTCTTCATCCACGGCCTGCAAACCCTTCCAAGGTGTGCTCGCATTGTGGAGACCTCAAATTCATCAATTTTCTTCATCGAATTGCTGCTATTTCTTCACTAGAATTCCACCACATCACCGAGCAGCTCCAAGGAGTAATATTTTATTGTTTTCTTGGTGAGTTTGTTGTTAAATAGGTAAATTTGATATGTTTTTTATGTTAATTTCTTTAATTATTAGGAGTTGAAAATCCACTTGATTCTCCTCCTCAAAATCCTTCTTCTCCTCATGAACAAGCACACCAACAAAATCTTGATGAACAACTGCAACAACAACTCCTCTAATAATTCCTCAAAATCCTTTTGGAAGTCAACAAAATTTAATGGGAGAAATTGAAAACAACAAAAACAAATTGAGGAGTTAATTGTGAGGTTGAACGATCTTGTAAGTTCAACCTCAGAAAGAACCACACTTGCAAATTCACTTCAAGCTATGTTAACACATGTGGATTGAATTAGAAAGAAATTAAGTGGTTGGGTGGATAAGAGGCGGGAGTGTAGAGATTTTTATGTAGATAAACTATCATACAAACAAGTTAAAAAAATAAAAATTACAAAATATGATCTGTTTTTCACTATTCACTAACCCACATACAAATCAAAATCTTCACCTTAATAGCAAGAAGTTTCCTATCCATTGGTGCAACCACCAAGGGATAAAGGAATTTTTTTGGAAGAGGTGGTGGATGATTTTTTATCATCCTCCATGCAAAAATAATGAGGTCCTCCAATATTTCTTGAGGAAACTCTACTGTGAGTTTGTCCTTAACAAAATCCCCAACTATTTTAATATGCGAGACTTTCAGGGAAGAGGTGGTGGATCGACACAGGATAGACCAAGTGTATGTCTTGAACCTTAGCATCAAGTGAGATGACCACTTGCTAGACTAGCTTATGAGTATGTTGCTATCCCTTTTGTTGTGAAGGAGAGTGTTGAGGTGGACACTCTATAGTCTATTAGTTCTCTAACCTAGAGTATCATCTAGCATGTGAGTCCTATAGTATATCATCAACCAGGGGAGAGTTTGAGGGGTAGGGTTCCACCCCATTTTTTTCAGGTTTGTGAGTCGACTTGTACATATGAACCCACAAATAGTCAGGAGGCTAGTGCACATGATACATCTACAACTGCCTAGTTGGTGATAGCATATGCCATCTTGAATGAGGCTCTAGGCCTCAATACTTAGGTAATTGTTAGCATATTCATTGAATTTAATTTATTAAATTTTATTTTTGAAATGTAAGATTAACTAATTTAGTTTAATGATTGTAAGAAAATTTAAAGGTCATAGTCTTCATACTATTTTCACCAGCCCTCCACCTATTTTTTACTCCACTCCATCTACTGCCGAGGTATGTAACTAGTAAATAATTATAAATATTACATGTGAATAGCATTGTTATATGAATGGTATTCTAATATCTAATTTTGGATGTTGAATAGGTTAATATTGGAGGTTTTACAACAACACCTCCCAGTGGTAGTGGAGTTCAAACGTTCACTCGGGTAATAGAATGAAGAGTTTAACTAATAAATTGTAAATATATTTGTGTAGTTTATATTCATATCATTGATTACATTGCATTGCACATCTTTCAAACTCAAATAATTACTTAACATTGCATAACTAATAACTAGATTTTGATAGATGACAAAATTTCAATTACAATATAGTTTTTTAGAAATTCAACATACGTAGTGATGCAATTATTTCACATAACATAACTAATAACTAGGATTAGATGCCAATTTTATATTTTGGTCATGGAATTCCATGAGACCACATTTTATTGAGTAATTTTTTCAAATAGTTCATTGCCTTGTATATGCTATGGATGCTTGGAAAAAATCTATGAAAATACAATAGTAAGCAATAGCATAGACAAGGCAATGAGTTGTTTGAAAAAATGCCTCAAATAAATGTGGTCTCATGGTGATGTGCATCACCATGAGATCACATTTCTTTGAAGAATTTTTTCAAGAACTTGATTTCCTTGTTTATGCTACCGAATTTTTCATACATTTCTACCAAAGAATTTTATCAAACTATCATGACCCCTATTTTTATTGTTCGTATTTTACAAATTTTAATTAAATTAATTGTGGTGAAATAAAAGTAATTAATTATATTTTAATTAGAGAATTCATTTTTACAACTAAATGATAATGATTGCTACTTAGAATAATTAATTTAATTGCAATTAAATGATAATTCCTTGTTATTTAGGAAAATTATTTTATTTGCAAGAAAGTGATATTTCATTATTAATTATTGAGAATAAATATTTAATTGCAAATTAAAATGGCTACCTTATTATTTTCTAAGATAAATACTTCGTATGCAATTAAAAAATAAATGATTTTATTTATTATTTCTATTGGTGTATAAATATTATGCATGAAAATAAATTTTATTTTTTTAAAAAGATTAGGTTTTGAAAACCTAAAAGAAATCTTTTAAATAGGAAAAATAATAACGAAAAGATACAATTGTTTTTTTCAAAAACTTTCTTGATTTTTTTGCGCATAAGATAACTGAAAAAAATGAGAAGAGGGTTTCTGGAAGCTCGTAAACCAAAAAAAAAAATGGAAGGAAGAGGAGAAAATAATTCTAGCGGAAAAAGGAAAGTCTTCAGCAAAAATGATTACCAGCAATCCAGTCTTCAGCAAAAACGATTACTAGCAATCCAGAACGGAGAAAAATAGGAATCCAGAAGTGGAAATTCAATTGGAAAGCATTTTCCAGGTTTGAATCCTCTTTCCAAGGTATTTTAGTTTCAGAAGTGCAAAATTGATGATTGTCTTGAAAAAAAATTCTTCTCTTTTGAAACCCTTTTTAAAACAATTGCAAAATCTTACAATGGTATTCAATATTTAATTGTTGAGTGAAAATCAACATTGTGGTTGTGCAGATCTATGTTCGTTGCTACTCTTTTCATATTAAATTATATATATTTATAACCTTTTTAAAACAATTACAAAATCGTTCAATGTTTAATTGCTGAGTGAAAATCAGTATTGTGATTGTACAAATCTGTGTCCTTCGCTACTCTTTTTATATTAAATTATATATATTTATAACCTTTTTAAAACAATTGCAAAATCTTACAATGGTGTTCAATATTTAATTGCTGAGTGAAAATCAGCATTGTGGCTATACAAATATGTGTTCTTTGCTACTCTTTTTATATTAAATTCTATATATTTATGTAGATACATATATATAATATATATTTATATAATGTATGGTTTGCTGCTGTAAAAAATTTGGAATTGATTTTCATATACTGGATCAATTGACAAAATGCCCTTTTTGTTTTACCAAAAAAGAATGCATGTTTCCAGAATGCCATATTGTTGCATATATATATGTGTGTGTGTGTGTGTGTACCACTCTATGTATATAATTTTAAATGTGGTGGATAAACTTTTCAATCAGATCATTTTATTTATTTTTGTTCATAATATGTTTTAAATATGTAGTATGAAATATATATATATATATATACAAGTAAATACAAGTACATATATATATGAATATATACCTCTGTGTATATACATATTTATATGAATTTTGCTGAGAATTAGATCATTGTAGAATTTTAAATGAGAGAATACATATAGGGCTGAAAATGTCCATTTTAATTCATGGCAAAAGTTTTTTTTTTTAAAAGTAAATATATACATATATAATCAAACTTATATATCTTTTCGTTCGATCATGATTGAATGTGGATTACTTCAGCTAAAGATGTAATTTTTTTTCCATTTATATATAAACATATCTATATTTATACATATATACAAATATATACTAATATATAAAAAAAATGAATGCAATTATATTATGCTTGAGAGAAAGTTTAAATTGCAGAAAGAATAGAGGTTAGAAATTTGATTAAAAGGATTTAAACTTCCGTTTATTAGATATATAACTTTGTATTAGATTGTTTATGTTTGATTATATATTTAAACACATGTGCATATGTGAGCAAGTTTTAATCTCTTGAAATGAATATATTTTTGAAAGAATAGGATTTCTTTTGGTTATGTAAAACTATAATTTTGATTTATCATTAAAATTGGAAATGAGTACATAGTGAAATATAAAATTATCTTCTTGAGAATTACTTTCTTTATATATATCAGATTGTTGCATATGTAAATTTATGTAAGTATATATACATACACATATATTTATTTATATATTCAATTTCAATGTGATAGATCAATCCATTTAAATGATAATGTTTGTTGCTGAACTAATGAATTATAAATGAAAACTCCAGGTGAAAACGTAGTATTCCATATATATCCACTTAATCATATTCTTGAATTTAATCGTATTCATGAATGGGCAAGTTTTATTATCTAAAATTTAATTATATTTATGATCTGAAAGTATTTCATTTGATTATGTATAAATATGTAATTTTTAGTAAATCATTAAAATTATAAATAAGTTATTGCATTCTTGTGTGCAAATAGAAATGCACATATGTGCATTTAATTGCTACTAGTCATTGGAGTGTTAGAAGATTGATCAAATTGAGTCAATTGTGAGATGTAAAACCAAATATATATTGCAATTAATCTACGCATATTATGCAATGTGAATCAATTGGAGATTTTATTAAAAGATAAATAAATGTTAAATCATACCTTGCCTTATTAAAGTTTAAGTTTAATGATGACATTCTTCTCATGCATCATGGTTTATCATGCATGTACAAAGAAAGTAGCAATTCCCTCATTTAGTTGAACTTGAGTTTTATTTGCATAAGAATGTATACTCATATATATTCATTAGCTTATATATGTATTCTCATACATACATGAGCTATACCTTCTTAACCCTTTTATAGTATTATTCTCTTATTTTTGAAAACTCTATGAATCAATGAGTTTAGAAGTAAGCATCCTTGTTATAATTGCATAAGCATGCGTGCATTCTAGTAGGGCTAGGATTACTTTCATGAAGCTTTATGTGATTGGCTTATGACTCTTAGTGTACTTGTGTGATATTTGAGAGGCCATTGGAGGTAGAATTGTCTTATTTGAAAATACTTGGGAGCGATTCATGACAGTGTTGGATTTACCTTAATTTCTTATGCAAGGATGATGCATTGGTGAAACTTGAAAATGTTGCTTGTGCATTTATGTGACTTGTAAAAGAACTTCAATATGTTCCCATTATGTGTGATATTTATGACATTCAAAAATGTGTAATGAATGGTCATGTTAGTGAGATAGTATGATCATTGCCCATGAGGCATCTTGTAACCATTGATATATTGTAGCCAGTAAGGCCCTACCTATGAGGCATTTCATTAAGCCAGTGAGGCACTTTTACATGTGGTTTTTCATCCCTATGAGAGTTTTCCACTCATGACATTCTTTGTGTTATGGTTCTTTTGTGGATGCATTGATGATCTTTTTGTTTCCTTAATTTTCATTACAATATTTGAATTTATGTGTATTGTGTATCTTTGTGTAAGCCTTCATGGATAGATTATGTAAAGGCATGCCCTTGTGTTGATATACACATTAACTCATTAATGTATGAAATTCCCTTTGAAATAACAATGAAGTAATTTAATTATTCCTTTTTTTTGCACCTTTTTATAATTATTTTATTCTATTAAATTATTTGGGAAACTAAAGGATATAATTTAGTAAGTGAGATTACTGGACCTTACACAAACAAATCACTTCCTTGCTACTATGGCTAAAAGCCTAAAATAAGTGTTTTCCAACAAACTATTGATGCTAGGAAGAAATCTATTAAAGCATAATAGTAAGCAATAGCATAGACAAGGTAGTGAGTTGTTTGAACAAATACCTCGAAGAAATGTGGTCTAATGGTGATGGAATTCTATTCCATCACCATGAGACTATATTTATTTGAGGCATTTTTTTTCAAACAACTCACTGCTTTAAGAATAGAAACAAGGACTTTAGCCAAAATTATCCTTTAAATCATTTTCAAGGTCCTCATCCTCATCCTAAATTTACCAATCTATGGAAGCTTCCACCTCTTATTCCATTTTCATATCACACATCCTTAAAATCCACGTCACCCCACTATTACCAAGCAAATTCATCCCATGTCTCTCATAATAACTTCCTCCAATGACTATTTGCAAAGGTGGTTGCTTGCCCATGCAAAAATAAAGTGGCACAATCTTCCCATATCATGCATCCACCTTCATCACCCCCACATCAAGATAAACCTAAATACCCTAAATCTTAGATGAATCCCCTATAAATCAATATATCCAAGTTGTATATTATATAAAACCTTCCTCCCTCATTATTCATCCATATCAAATGAACTATGTCCATCTCCTAATCCAAAGAATGCTAACATAGATTCCCCTCCATATAAAGATAAAGGAAACCCTTCTCCACCATCATATGATCCCCTTTTATCTCATGATCCCATTTCTAATCAAGAACAAAATATCCCTTCCATCTTATCTAATGATATCTTTCCATCTCAAGAGAAAGATATCCCTTCATCCGCCTCTCACAATATCGTCTCTCCCACTTTATCTAATGGCATCCTTCCATGTCTAGATCAAACTGCCTCTTCCACTCCATTGTACAATTTCTCTCAAAATATGGTCTCAAATTACACCTTCCACCCCATCTAATGATCCTCTTCCCCTCATGATAAAAATACCCATCCCTCTTCATCTCATGATCCCCCTCCATCTCATAACCAAGACCACACTATACCATTCACCCCATCCCAACCTAATAGCATAGAGAAGGCAATGAAATGTTTGAAAAAAATGCCTCAAAGAAATGTGGTCTCATGGTGATGGAAATCCATGATAAACAAATTTTTCATGACATTCCATCACCATAAGACCACATTTCTTTGAGGCATTTTTTCAAATAGTTCACTGCCTTCTCTATGCTACCACATTTTTCATACATTTCTATCAAAGCATTTTATGAAATAGTTCACTACATCACTAGTATGGATAAAAGCCTAAAATAGATGCTTTTGAACAATCTATGGATAGGGAAAATATTAAGCATAATAGTAAGAAATATATAGTTCAATAAGTACTCAAAGTTTTGTTGATTATCTCATACATTAGAAGCCATGACCTGCATCACTATTCTATTTTTTGTGATTGGATAATTTGTTATTTTATTTTTAAATTATGGAAGAAAAATCAACTCTAGATGCTGATAGGGTAATGGATCAAGGTGTATCTTATGCAATAGATAGCTCGATGCCTCTCACAGGGGTATGGGGCAGATTATTAAATTTCAAAATGTCATTCATTGTTATAGTTGCTAGTTAGTGAAAAATCAAATTATTATTGATTCATAGTTGAATTTCTATTTGGATGGTTTCTATAGGACTTTGACACACTGCAACATGAGAATGTGAATCTTTCACATGAGGAGAGAGATATTATAGTGGTAGTAAGTCATTATTTTGTTAAATATATCATTTTTTATAATGTAATTTATATATATTAATGTCTTTACTTGTTATTGTAATAAATAAGGCTTGATGAGGAACTAAACCCTAGGAGGAGTATCCCTCGAGTTAAGGGTAAACAAGTGTCATATGAATCACCATCCACCCGACCACCAAATGCCACCTGTTTGTTTCATTCACCTAGAGGGCAATGAATTTTGATTGGGGTCCTTTGTTTTATGCCTATAAGGAATTTTTGGACATATTTTGTATTGCATATACTTGACATTATATGCCTATATGGAATTCTTGTAAGCCTATATGGCTATTTTGTATATATTCAATACTTATATCGACATATATTGATGTATGCCTACATGGCTATTTGGTTAATACAAATATTTTATTGATGGTATCCATATAATTTTCATTATAAATTCATGCTTCAATAGATATTTATAGTTGTTTTACTTCAAATATTTAAAATCCAAGTGTTTTCCATGCATTTCTTTTCTATAATTATAACTATAGAATAAAGTTTGAACATTAAATCAATCATATGAATATAGTAATTCTTGATGCTTGATGCTTCATTGTATGCTTCGTTCTTTATATAATTGAGGAAGACATCTACCATTCCACATGTGTTCTTGATGTTACCATTCACTTGTATGATTTATTCTTCATTTATTACGCAAATAAAGAAAACATCATTAAACTATTGACAAAATAAAATGGAAAGTAACAACTAAGCCTCGCAAACAAAAATGCAATGCATGCAAGTCTTATTAAAGATCATAAGGGCATTGGAAAGACTATAATTTTTTTATATCAAAGCATGGTGACCATGCCTAGCATAGATGTTCGCACATAGACATGCTGGCAATAACTATTTTCCCCACAAAGAACACAACAAAAAAGTAGCCTACCTTGCAAATTTACATGCAACCGACCCATTTCCCATCAACTAAAATTTGTTCACCATAGGAAAAAAAACTTCGAGCTATCAAAAACTGAGAGAGGTTATTGTAAATAGGCCCTACATGATCTTCTATCCTTAGATGGAATGTTTCCAAGTGTCATGGATTTTGAGTAATCACTTGTTGAATTTTTCTACCCTTTTGCACTTTTGTCTCTTAAGAGACTTTGCCGATAGAATGTGGCTCAGACCATTATGGAATGTTTGGGTATAAAAGATGACCTTTCCTAACATAAAATCACCCATATGTACATGTTGGAACAGTTGGTTTGATCGTGTGACAAAATAAATGAAAGTTACACCACTTTCCAACTTTACACTACATGCAACTGATCGATTTTCCATCAACAAAAATCTATTCACCATGGGAAAATGACTTGGAGCTATCAAAAATAGAGAGATATTATTGTAGAAGGGTCATATATGATCTTGTAGCCTTATACGAGGTGTTTCCAAGTGCCAAAATTTTTGAGTAATCGCTTGTAGTAGTTTTCTCCCCTTTTGTAATTTGGTCTCTTAAGAGACTTCATTGGTAGAATGTGGATTGGACCATTTTGGTGTTTTTGGGTGTAAAAGAGGACCTTTCCTAGCATAATCCCACCTATACAAATGTTTTGGAATAGTTAGTTTGGTCATGTGATGAATAAAACAAAATTTACACCACTTTCCAACTTTACACTACATGCAATTGACCCATTTTCCATCAACTAAAATATGTTCACCATGAGAAAATTACTTGGAGCTATCAAAAACTGAGAGAGTTTATTGTAGAGGGTCCCTACATGATCTTTTAGCCTCAAATAGAGTGTTTCTAAGTGTAATAGTTTCTGAGTAATCACCCGTCAAATTTTTCTTCCCTTTTGCACTTTGGTCTCTTAAGAGACTTCACTAGTAGAATGTGGCTCAGAACGTTTCGACATGTTTGGGTATGAAAGAGGAAATTTCCTAGCATAAAAAATACCCATGCATACATTTTGGAATGGTTGGTTTGGTTGTATGATGAATAGAAAAAAAGTTAGACCACTTTCCAACTTTACATTACATGCAATTGACTCATTTTCCATCAACTGAAATCTATTCACTATGGATAAATGACTTGGAGCTATCAAAAAATAAGAGATTTTATTATATAGGGGCCTTACATGATCTCATAGCCTCATAAAATTTTTTTCCAAGTGCCACGCTTTTCGAGTAATTGGTCATCAAAGTTTGCTACCATTTTGTACTTTGGTTTCTTAAGAGACTTCACTAGTAGAATGTAGCTCAGACTGTTTCAGCATTTTTGAATGTAAAATAGGACCTTTCCTAGCATAAAACCACCCATACGGACATGTTGGAATAGTCAGTTTGGTTGTGTGATGAATAGAACAAAAGCTACACCACTTTCCAACTTTACACTACATACAACTGACCCATTTTCCATCAACTAAAATTTGTTCACCATGGGAAAATGATTTGGAGCTATCAAAACTTGATAGAGGTTATTGTAGAGGGGCCCTATGGGCTCTACGTGATCTCATAGCCTTAGATGGAGTGTTTACAAGTGCCACGATTTCCAAGTAATCACTCGTTGAAGTTTGTTGCGCTTTTGCACTTTGGTCTCTTAAGAGACTTCATCGATAGATTGTCTCTTAGACTATTTCAATGTCTTTGGGTGTAAAATAGGACCTTTCCTAACATAAACCCACCCATATGGATGTGCTGGAGAAGTCGGTTCGATCTTGTGATAAATATAACTAAAGTTACACCACTTTCCAACTTTACACTACATGTAACTGACATGTTTTCCATCAACTAAAATTTGTTCACCATGGGAAAATGACTTGGAGCTATAAAAAAATAAGATATATTATTGTAGAGGTTCCCTACATGATCCCATAGCCTTGGACAAAGTGTTTCCAAGTTCCACGGTTTTTGAGTAATTGCTTATCGAAGTTTGTTTCCCTTTTGCACTTTGTTCTCTTAAGAGACTTCATTGGTAGAATATAACTCAAATCGTTTTAGTGTGTTTTGGTGAAAAAGATGAACTTTCCTAGCATAAACCAACCCATATAGATGTGTTGAAATATTCAATTTGGTCATGTGATAAACAAAACAAAAGTTACACCACTTTCCAACTTTACACTACATGCAATTGACCCGTTTTCCATCAACTAAAAATTCACCACGGAAAAATGACTTGGAGCTATCAAAAATCTAGAGAGATTATTGTAGAGGGGCCCTACATGATCTTGTAGCCTTAGACGAAATGTTTCCAAGTTCCACATTTTTTGAGTAATCGCTCATCAAAATTTTTTCCCCTTTTACACTTTGGTCTCTTAAGAGACTTTGCTGGTAGAATGTGGCTCAGACCATTTCAACTTGTTTGGGTGTGAAAGAGAACATTTCCTAGCATAAACCCACCCATACAGATGTGTTGGAACAATTGGTTCAGTTGTATGATGAGCAAAGAATAATCTACACACGTAGCTTCCTCCACTTCTCAGATCAGGAAGAATCTCTTCATTGAATACATTATGTATCTCATTAAATTTGGTTTTCTTCTTTTACAAGTGTTTTTAGAGAAAGCTAACCTATTTTTCATTGATGATAAAATATTATTTGTGTCTTTTAATTCCTTTTCTAAGTGGTCAATTTTAGTCTTCAATTTCTTTTCTTTAGTTTGAACACTTCCAACTATTACCTTTGCATCTACAACTATTGTTATCATATTGCTTCTTCCTTATCATCTGTTTCAAGTTGTATTTTCTCCACGAAAGTCTTAAGTTCAAGAATATTTGACTTCATTTGTTCATTTTTCAATCTACCTATAAAGATTGGAATGATTGTAGGATATGCCCAAAATGGAAAACGTATGGAAAATGTGGTAGCATAGACAAGGCAATGAGTTGTTTGAAAAAATTCCCCAAAGAAATGTGTTCTCATGGAGATGGACATCACCATGAGACCACATTTCTTTGAGGCATTTTTTCAAAAATCTCAATACCTTGTCTATGCTTTTTCTTACTATTAGCATCTATAAAAACATAAAAGAGGGGATTTTCATGAGTGTTATGGTTACAATTTCCTCAATAGACACATGCAAAATGTGGATGCATAGACAATGCACATGAACTATTTGAAAAAATTCCTCAATGAGATATGTCCTCATGGTCAATGTGGATGAATTGACAAGGTAGTGAGCATTGTAAGAAAAAATGCCTCAAAGAGCTCACCACTTTTCCATTGCTACATTGTAGGAAAACTAATAAAAGGACAATATGAGAACAATATAGTCTAAGTTAGAGTTTAGATTTTTAATGTAAAGAAATGCATTTACACATTACTAGATTTAGGATGTTAATTAAAATGGTATAAAATGTAAGAGGAAAGGGCACAAACATACATATTTTAAGAGATCAATCAAATTGATTGTTTAAAGGATGTATTGCTAGTGGTTAATCATTGAGTAAAATTATTCATTCTCAAAAAGGTATGCCAAAATCAATAGGATGAATGATAGAATGAGGTGATGAATAAAAAATAAATTATTGAAAATTGACTACTTAATCAAGTGGACCAACTTCTATTTATTCAAATAATGAACTCTCAACCAATGAATAAATAGCAAAGTCGCCTATCTATAAGCGGGGTTAGAAGGAATATTATTTCAAATATTGAATACAAGGTGGTGAGCTATTTGAAAAAACTCCTCAAAGAAATGGGGTCTCCTAATGATGTAAATCACCATGAGACCCCATTTATTTGAGGTCATTTTTCTTACAATGCTCATTGCATTGTAAATGCATCCGCATTGACAAGCTATTGAGCTCTTGTCAATGTGGTAGCATAGAAAAAGTAGTGAGCTATTTGGAAAAATGCATCAAAGAAATGGTGTCTCCTAGTGATGTACATCAATAGGAGACCCCATTTCTTTGAGGAATTTTTTCAAACATCTCAGTACCTTGTCTATGCTACTACATTGACAATGTAGTGAGCTTGTCAATGCTCACTACCTTGTATATACTATGCATTGAACCAAAACATATAATCTTCCCAATATTCATATGTACACTTTGAACCAAAACATATAATCAACCTAATATTCATATGTAAACTTCAAACTGTATACACCTAAAATTGATCTGGATAATCTAATTAATTAAATACGACTTATTTAATTAATAAATCTTTTAATTCCTCTACTTATAAATAAATTCTAAAATTATTTATATAGTTCACATTTTATAATTATTCTATCTTAAATCACATTCTTCTAATTTTAATTAAATAAAGAAAATTGAATAGTTTGTTTTATTTAATTATCTTTCCTCTCATTAAATTTAAATCCTAAATTTATATTTAGTCACATGTCTACAACTTTTCCTCTTTCCACCTCATCATGTGTCTCAACAAATTAAATATTCCAAATATTTAATTTGGGCTTTATCCTCAACAAATTCTAAACAACTTTGGGACACTTGGCTCTTCCATTCTCCTCTACACTTGGTAGATTTTTTTCATGTAGGGAACATTCTCCTTATTTCTCTCTAACTTCTTCATCCTCCACCCTTCATCTGTCCAAATTAAATCCAAACCATTGGTTGCTGCCACATCAATTTATGCCCTAGAAAATCTATAAATACAACCTCATTCTATAGCAAATGGATCCCAATCTTGAGAAAACTTACTTTGCAGAAATTCCATTAGAGAATTTGAGCATTTAAGGATTTAAACATTTAGCAATTAGCAATTATAAGGATATTAGTTTAGAATCATGGTTTCACCATTAGCTGCATTTTGATTTATGTAGTTTCATTACATCACTAGCATAGCATATTCATACAACAACACCATTATCATAGCATCACATCGTATAGTTTATCAATCATCATGTAGGAATAGATTTACTGCATTCAAGCATCTCATTCTTCAGGTTGTCATTCTAATAGTTATAGTGCATACACAATCTAAGAGCCATTATGATTTAATGAATCCTTGAGGATAGAGAACAATGGGATGAATTTAGAGAGATTATTTGTTTCAATTCGATTAAATTATTATCTAAATTCTCTAATATAATGTTTCATTGATTGTGTGTTTTTATTTACTTATTCACATATTTTCCATCACACATAAATTGGCGCTCACTGTGGGGCCTAGCCCCCATTTTTAAAAATAAATGGAAAGTTTTCATGAGCAGGTTGGATGTGAACCTCTATATAGTGCATCTATGAGTTCTTTCAGCACATACAAAACATCTTCTGGCACATCTAGTTCCTGTTATGATGCATCGAACCCATCTCTCAGTGCATTTGGCTATTATTTTTACACATTCATGGGTTATTTTAGTGCATTTGGAATTTCTTTTAGCATATTCAGTAGTTTCTCTAGCACATACAATAGTTCATTTAGCACATCTGTGTGATATTTTAGCGCATATAGTCTTTGTTTTAGCACATCTAGCTTATTTTTCATAAATTCAAAAATTTGAGAACTGATCAATATTTTGTATGTTGTAGGTGCTTAATATGCTCATCAAAGATAAATTTATGAAACTACTGATGGTGTTTGTAGGGGTTGGAGTTATTTTATTGTCTTCTTTTGATTAAATTAGGCACATAGTCTAATTAGAAGGTTAATGAACCCCTTGTCTACTATGCTTATAAAGGGATATGCCTATGCTCTCCCCTTCATTGGGTGACCAGAATGCCAAACTTACTCTTTTATGCTTTATTAACACCTTCATAAGGTCTGTCATAGTGGGAAAAGGTACTCACCCTATAGGAACAACTAAAGCCAAGTTTTCCAACCCACTATAATCAAACGTTAATTTGAGGAAACTTACTTTCAATGGTAGTGTGCAAGATAACCATCCCCAAAGCCTTTTTCTAATGGTTGGGAGGTCTACTGAGGGATTTTATCATTTTTTGCACCGAACGGAAACCCTTACTATGATATTTAAGTGTAGAAGCTAGCCAAGTTAGTCTCCGAACATTTTTAATATTCACAGTGCAAGGGGAGGGAAGAATCTACCCCCAATATACTCACCATATAAATATCAGGGATTACTAGCCAAAAGTGGAGGATTCAACTTTGGTTAAGACCCGGGAAAGGAAAAAACATGGGCACCCTCTAGGGGGTGACACAGTTGTGTGAGCTGACATAGTTTTAAGATGTGGGTTATGATATTATGAGTGACCCTTAACATTAGAAAAGTGTTTGATCTATTTTCTCTTGTGCTATACCTATGGAAATCAAAGGAATCATACCAGATTCTTGAACGCAAACTTAATGTTTTAGTTCCTAGGTTGGAAACAACTGTTTTACAACTTGTTGCTATGTTTGAAGTCATAATCCAAGAAATCATCCATTTAAGAGCACTTAATTCACAAAAAATTAGACAACAAAACCAAACAAACAATCATTGATTAAAAAATTACTCCCTAGAAACATCCATTTCATGAATTCAAAGAAAAATAACTAGACATACAATCAAAATGGTGAATTTTTTTTAGATTAGCACATACATTCCTTGTTTCAATGCATTTGATACATTCTCTAGCACATCTGAGTCATTTTCTAGCACATATAGGGCTTTTTGGCACATATGTTCCACTTTCCAGTGCATTTACTCATCCATTTAGCACATTTACCTAATAGTTCAATAGAGAAATTCAGTTGAAATCACATTTAGGGGTAGTCTAGTGCATCACTAACTTGCTTTAGTGCATATAGCCCATTTTCTAGTGCATCTGAGTCATTTTCTGGCACATATAACCCATCTTTTAGTGCATTTTGTCCATGTTCTAGCACATTTGGTCCATTGTATAGCACATTGAGTCCATTTTTTGGCACATCTAGGGGACAGTCTAGCGCATCCATGCCACCTTTTAGCACATCCATTCCATATTTTAGCACATCTGTACCCTTTTTTAGTGCATCTAGTTAATTCAAAACCAAAGAAAAAAATTCACTGTTTTTTCCAAAAATTAAACTCACATTTCAGGATCCTTTTCAAAATAGATCCATTCTTCAATCACAATAGTGGTTTAAACTTAAAAAAAATGGACTTTACAAGTGAAATTCTTCAAACCAAACTAAGATCTAACACCTTAAGTGCTTAAATCCTTAAACATATCTTTGATTGTTAAGCTAAGTTTCATTATCAGGATATGTCATCCTTCATCACGAAACAAAGTTGTATAATCAGACTTAACTAGTCTCATCAATAGAATTTTTCACTCTATTTGACTTAGTTATTATCCTTGGCACTCTTCTAAACAAAGATCCAAGTTTAGTGAAAATTATAACACTTGTATGCCCATTTTAACAAGGTCACAAAAGCAAAAACTTAAGGAAAAGGAAATTGAAATTCAAAACACCATGGCTGAAGGTGAAGAAAATACATTTTATAGATTCCTCCAAACTGAAGGTGATGAAATAACCGAGGAAGACATCCAAACTACACAACAAGATCCTAGCTTCCATAAATTCATGGAGAAAGTTTTGGAAAAAGATGGAGAAAATACTTGTTAATGTTGGCTAAACAAGGTGTCAAATTGCCTAATGATTTTGATGTTACTCAACTGAAAGTAGAACCCAAAAGGACTGCAACTGATCCACCAAACATAGATCTAGTGGCTTCTTTGACTAATCAAATGCAAAATCTCGAATAGCAGATTCAAGACATGCAAAGAGGAAACACACAAAGATACTTGATACAAGACATCTGCCCATAGCCTTTTGATCAAGCTGTGAACATGATACCCTTTCCTAAGCATTTTTAATCCCAAAGTATGATAAATATAATGGTAAAACTAATCCTACAGATCATGTGAGGCAATTTCGAACAATGAGCTTAGAGTTTGCAAATGAAGAGACTTACTTGATGAGATTGTTCCCACGAAGCTTAGGTGGACAATGCATGCAATGGTTAAGGTCCTTTGAAGATTTGGTTAACAAACTCATCAATCAATACTCTTACAACACCCAACATGAAATTACCATGAAAGAGCTTTGCAATACAAAACATAAAAAGGGTGAATCATTTCTCATATTTTTACAAAGATTGAGAAAATTGTTTGCAAGATATGCTCGCCTCATACCAGAAAAAGGAAAAGATGGAAATCTTCATTGACAATCTAAATGATGAGATGAGCTATAGAATTGAATTGCAATGCCCACCCACCTTTGAGAAAATAATTGAAAATAGAATTAAAATTGAAGAAGCCTTGGTCAAGAGAGGAGTTTTAAAAATCTACAATGAAGGATCAAATAACAAAAACACTTCCAATCATTACAACAACAATGATAAAACCAAATTTTGGCAAAGAAATAAAAATACTAGTAACAATGATGTTTCAGCTCATACAAACAACACAAAACTAGTATTTAACTTGACAGTAGCTTCCACCAAGACCAATCAAAACAATAATCAAAATACTAATAAAAATACCAATCAAAACAACAATCAAAACAATACTAAAACTAAACTAGCTTTGACACCAAAATGCATACTCACACTGAGGTATATTAATGAAGCTTCAAGTTGTCCATTGGGTGAGAAGTCCAAGAAGGTGAGAAACATACACTCATAGCTAGTATGTTCTCATACACACACACTCGAGTGGTTATGGTGAAAGTCATGTCTCGATTGGGCTTCCTGCTCAACCATACCAAGTTTATTCCTCCTGATAACTTTAATAAAGTTCCACACAACAATGATCTTCGAGATCTGTGAGGCAAGAAAAGCTTTGTATGATTATAAATCATGAACAAACTAGATGGCTTTACAAGAATGCAAGTTGTGTTATACAAATTGGCCACAACTAAAAAATGCAACAATAAGAAACGTTCAAGAGAGTTTTGCTTAGTTCATGTGAGGTCTTTAACTTACAAGACATTGTGCCTAATGTATCCAAGAGAGGACCAATCAAAGAATAGAATATTCACAACTTAGGGGATGAAGTGTGTGGCATCAATCCACTAAGAGGAATATAAAATGCTAAGAGAGATCACTCTCTTTAAGGACATCACACCCAATGTCATCCACAAAGTGAGAGACACGTCATATGAAATAAGAAAATTGAACCATGAACCATGAAAATGAAAGATACAAAAGAATAATGCAAATGTATGCCCCCACTTTAAAGAAATTGCTATACACCATACTGTGATAAATTACTTTAAAGTAAGAAATGATAAATGCTAACAAAGAAGATATGAGAGCCAACCTGGAAAGCCCTTGCCAAGTCATATGTTTCCAAATGAAGCTATGCCATGCAAGAGAAAAGAGAGGGGTTGCCACCAAAATTAAAATCCAAACACATAAGGGATCTATTGATTTGTGGTCAATATGTTCTTGCTGCAATATTTTTAAGAGAGCTCGAAACTGTCATCATTCCCCAAATACACATAGAACTAGAAGAATGAAACAAAGAGAGTGAAAACAAAGAAAAACCTTTTTGGTCAACATGGAAGAGACATGAATGTCTCCACACCTTGCATCATCCCCAAAAGGAAAACATGAGACAAAGAAAAGATAAAGGAAAAGAAAATCTTTTGGGTCAACATGGAAGAGACATGAACGTCTTGATGCCTTGCATCATCCCCAGAAGGAAAACATAAGATAAAGAAAAAGAAAAGCTTTTGGGTCAACATGGAAGAGACATGAATGTCTCAATGCCTTACGTCATCCCCAAAAGGAAAATACAAGAGAAAGAAAAGATAAAAGGTGAAAAGGTGTATGACATAGAGAGGAATGAAGGTACAAATAGAGGAATTCCACAAAGAGAGAGTGAACATCAAATAGAACATCATAGGTGATCACATCACAAACATGCAAAAAATGTAAGAAAGAAAGATATAATGTAAAATAATAGTAAGGCACATGTGAGTCAACCTAAATAACGTCATTCACATCCCAATCTCAGTCAGTATAAGACAAAGGCAGACAACGAACCAAAGGAACATCAAAAAATACATTACTAGGACAAGGCTATTGACCTCTTGCCCCCACTGAGTCTAAGACAAGAATGAGTTGAAGTAGGTGATGGGAAATATCATGTAATAGTGATAATAGAATTTTCTACAACTATTACATGACAAGGGGTGGAAAAGGGGATGTTATTCAATTACTCAATGGCAATCATTTCCATCGAAGTGACATTTGTTCAATAATAATTTGAATGCATGGCACTCATTAGTACTATGTCCAATATTTTTGTGGTATCGACATTGTGGAACATTTCCATTTTTATAATATAGTATGAGCTTTTCTTTCATTGGTGGTAATGTTATTAGTTCTTCATTTAGAATTATTTGTAGTTTCCTTTCACTTTCAGGCAACGTACAAGGGAACTTTAGTTTTTGTAACTTGTAAGGCCTCTTGCGCTTGCTAGATTCACTGACTTCTCTAGTTGAATTCTGAGGAAAAGGACCTAAGACGATCCTATCATCCTTGTAATCATTATGAGTCATTGGTTTTTCTTTATGAAGAAGGATATTCATATTGGGAGAAGGATCTAAGACTACCATACCATCACTACGAAAGCCTTAGGTATTATTTATGAGAACTTATGTTGAGAGGAGGATCTTGATATACTAACCCCTTTGTTTTTTCATCAATTGGTATTTTTTCTAGGAGTCAATGAATTTCATGTTCACTTTTTGTATCACATCCTTGTTTATTCAAGATTGTAATGACTTTTCCATATGTCTCTTCTAGGTTGATTGAGGTGTTTTTTACGTAGTTAATATAAAATGGTTGAGTATTTGATTGCTTGGAACAACTAGGTTCACCTATTGTAGGGAACTTAGGTTCAACTTTACTTTTAGTTTCAGGATGTAAGTAACCAAACATCTCAAGAGTTGGTATTGTAGGGGATGTTGGTTGTTTCATTGATCTGTAAAAAGATGCATTACCTTCAAGTTTATTAAGACAATAATTTAGGAACTTATTCATATTGTCACCATCTTCTCCAACGATTTCAACATCATGAGGAGGACATGCATTAGGATTTGAGTGAGCATGAGTAAGTTCAATTTTGTTAGGGTCATTTCCAAAAGCACAACTTGACACATCCACTAAGGATTTAAAATACATCCAAATCTTTCCAAAGCACATATCCATGATGCAAATTTTTACTTTCTAAACTATGTAACAATGGAATTTTGAATTTAAGCAATGCACTATATGGACTAATTTAAACTAGATGCAATGAATTGAATGATACAGAAAGTATGTATACTGAAACAAAAATATAATAAAAACAAACAAAAAATCTAAAACAAAACTTTAAATGCCAAAAAATGTAGTGCAGAATATGCACATTGATTGATTCACCCCAAGGTAGCGAATGAGTTCTAGTATGGATTTTTTTTCAAAAAATTTAGAAAATTTTAATTTCTTTTTATGCTTTTTATGTTGGATGATCTATATAATAAGTGTAGATGTAGATTTTGTTTGATTTTTAGTGAAATGAGATGCAAAAATGTAAACTATATGAGCTTTTACTAATGCAAAATTAGGAATCCTAGAATGAAAATTAACTAATGCAAATCCTAATGCAATGTTAATGAAAGCAAGATTTAAGATGATAATGCACTCCAAATCAGAATTATGATGTTCTAAATGTAGGTTCACCAAAATGGAACCTCAAAAAATTGGTGGATGAGAGTGCTATCGTATGGTTTAGGACATAGAGCACACCCACTTTTAGATCTATTCCATTCAAGGATAACCCTAAAAATCTCAATGCAAAAGAGAAAGAGATCTTGCAATAGGGCTATCCTAGGTGTTGAATGTAAATAGATAAGGGCTTCACCACCAAGTTTATATTTGGAAATATAAATGAAATTAAAATTATGATGCAATATGAAATGTAAAACCCTAATTCAATGCAATGATCTACAAAATGACTTAGAAAAGTAAATGAAATTGAACATAAATCTGTGAGATGAATTGTATGCACTTAGGAATCTAAAAATGGTTGAATGAAGCTTTGAAACACTATAAAATTTGACCTAAATTTCAATTGGGACACATTCACCAAGTTGGGAAAATCTATCCAAAATCAATGTTTTTGTGCAGGAACATGAATCTACCAAATGGGTATCTAAATTTGCAAGAATCTAAATTTTGACTGGAATTGGGACTGATTCGCCAAAAGTGGAAAATCAGTCCAATTAGGGTTTTCTGAAGCTTCAAAGTCTAAATCTTCTCTCCTCGCCCTGCTCAATCTACCTATTCAAGTTTACAAATTTGAATCTCTATAAATCAACTTGTAGGTGTTCTCAAATGTTTTCCAATGCTTGATGACAACTTTAACAACTTTATGTACATGAAAATTTTTCTCCAATCATGCTCCTTAGGAAATATACAACCTAAACCTATAAATCACACACAAAAGAGAGGGGAAAATGTTGTTGGGTAAGTGGATAGGGTTTTTCCTTTGTCAAATGCCTTATTGGTAATTATAACCTTAAAATAGAATGAAATATGAATGGCGAATGGAGAATGATGATTGAACAAAATGTGATGTTGCAACTCACCAAATGTTGACAATAAGGTGTTGCAAACATGTATGAGATGGATCCAATGGATGAGGATCTTGAATCTTTCTTGAAGGTGATAAACCATGAATGAAATACTTGCTTGAATCATAAAACCCTACATCACAATTGTTAGCTCAAAAAAAAACATGATGCATGAAGTCCTTGACATGATGATTGATGCTTGAAGAATGATCTAGAATGCTTAATAAAATGGTCTTGAAGACTCTTGAATTCTCTTGTAAACACTTAAATTCCATTGTCAACATAAGTTTTCTTTAAGGATGCTCATTCAACTTGCTAGGTGTAAAATGAGAGAACAAAACTTGTATTAATACTTAATTATGCAAGAATTCCTAAAATTACAACACTACAAGCCAACATCAGATCTACGAGAATAAAATCCTACTAAGAATTTGAATTAATTTTAATTTTGGACCACATGGGACTCATTCACCCAAGGTGGCGAATGAGTCCCACCAGGCCTAATTTTTGGGATGAAATTAAAAAATGCTTAGAAATGTGTGAAACCAGATTTGAGACCCAAAAATCTAGGTGTGACTAATTCACCCAAGGTTGTGAATGAGTCCCAAATCACTAAATATAGCCCATTCAAACTTGAAACACCTAAATTATGATTGGCTAATGACTTGTGTTGAGACTATCCTCGGAAAGGTGCATTAAATGAGGTTTGTTGATACAAAATAGGGCCAATTAAAGCATAAGAAAGCCCAATTATTAATGAAAACCCTAGAAACATGTGAAAGTGTGTTAAAACACTTTACAACAGTTAAAATAAGGCAATATTAAGATTAAAATTAGGTTTATTATGTTTAGCTATTTAGTAAAACCTTAGAAAAGTGTGAAAGTGTGTTACAACAGTTCACAACACTTTACCAATATACCATTTAAATTCATTAGTTCACAAGGGCCCAAGACCTAATGTGAATGTGTCAACCACATTACAACACTAAATCAAGGCAACATTAAGCCTAGTTCACCAGGAGGGCCCAAAAAAATCAAGGAAAATTAGAAGGGATACCTTTTTTGTTGCTCCAAATACAAAATATGGTAATCAAGAAAAAAGGTGTGATTTGGTTATTCAACAAATTCTAGAGTATCAATTTATTTCTACATTTGGTGATAGTATAGTGTATGATTATGCAAGGCATACCAATAGAGATTGATGGTTAGAATTGCAACTCAAGTTATGCAAGGAAACCTTTCCAATTGGTAGCATTGTTTTAGTGGTCGACTTTGCAAAGAACTAAACTCTACAACCACAACATGAGGTGCAATCACAATATTACAACTCCACATACGTTTCTATATTTTTTCACATAGAATTCATTCATGAAGTTTATAGTATAGAGGATAAACCAATGGTATTGAGGGATTACCACTTTTACATTAGTGATGATCACACACATTCTATAGAGTTCATGCAAGGTTGCTTTCAGTTTCCCTATAACGATTTGGCTAGGAGGGGCATAGCATACAATCAACATATAATATGGTTGGATAAATGTGCATCATAGTTCAAGAACTTGCATATGTCCTATTGGTTGAGCAAGATGCATGTTATTATAGGTTTTCAACATATGTGGAACTTTTGTGAGGTCAAGCATGGAAAGGGGGAGCATGATGGTGTAGGAGCATGTATCGAAAGAGCATTAGCACGAAAAGAGTTAAAGTATAAAGATAATGCAAAGTTGATAGATAAAAAATCAATCATCCAGTGGTGTAATACTTTGATAGGTCAAAGTAATGAAGGTAAGTCTTTATTTCATAGAATTTTTTTGTTGATAGATAATGATGGAACTCCTAAAAAAGGCTCATGATTCCTTAGTTATTTTAGCCAATTGTAGTCATTTCTTAGTATAACTAGGTTTAGAGTTTTGTTCATCATCATTGTTTGAGGATTTTCTTGCCAAAATCTCACTTTATAAAACCCTTGTTTTAATTCATCATTGACTTGTTGTCTCCTATTCCTTGTCATTTTATAACGTCTTATGACATTTGAGCCCATAAGGTTACCGACCCCTCAAGCCTAGTTTTAAATTTTTTTAAGGTTGTTTGAATGGCCTTGTTTGTCCTTTAAATCCTTTGAAAATGGTATATATTATGTCCTCAATGCCTTTTACTCATCAGCCTAAGAAGTTCCCTCTTTTAAGAACAATTTACGAGCACGTGGTACTTATCTTCACAAAGGTCTCGTATCACTCATTGCTGATCCATTTTAAGTCAGAGAACTTGAATTCACAATGAGAGATGAGCTCAATTTTATTTGATATCATGCATCATAGATCTATTTCAAATGCCCAAATTTGAGTTGGTGATGCATGATGGATTATGTTGTATCACTGATTTCTTATTTTTTCTAGCAATTTGTTTTAGCAATAAATGATGATCTTCTATGATCATTGTTTTCACTCATCACAGATCCACTCTAAGGTTTAAGTTTCTTATGGGTGATAAGCAATGAATTTGATTTTTGTTCCATCACTCATCATGGATAGCTATTTAAGTGTTCTTTTCAAATGAGCGATGAATGATAAAGTTGTTATATTAAGATTTCCTTCACTAATCTAAAGTGCTCTTAGGAGTGATGTATCTTGTGCCATTTATATTTCATGTAGGTGCACATGTCTTGTTCTTCTTCACCCTTCATTGATGTGATATGGAAAATGAGGTGTGGATCCGTGACATGCAATGGAGTTGGACTATGATCAAGGATGAATATTTGATCTAATGGTTGAGATCTCATCACACTAAGTTCTTACATCGCTGCTTGAACCTACTGAAATTAAAGTGGATTCATGATGCATGATGGACATGAGGATCTTCAAGGGGAATAGTGATCCAATGGCCCGTTTTTCATCATGCCCATACCATTGTCACTAATTGAGCCCTGAACGAGTGGGGAAAATAAGTGACGTGTGATTTGACACTCCTAGCAAGCATTCTCTTCAAGTGACGAGTATTTAATTCACCGATATAAATGGAATGGTACAAATCAATTTGGTGATGCATGTTTATCGTCAGATCATAAGTAACTAATGAAGGTTAAATGACAACATGGCAGTATTTGAGGTGCCATCGTTGCTTTCAAGGATTTTTTCAATCATTAATTGTTGCATGCTTAGAATAATCTATTTAATGTAGGATGGTTTTTCATTTGATTTCACCAGTTGCAATCTACAGAAAATACGAGGTGTGAGTCATAAGTGCTCGAGTGCTTGGAGGTTGATGTGAAAGTGTTGGGTAAGTTGATAGTCTTTTTTGAGCTCTCTAAAATCCATGCTCTAAGTGTGTCTTGAATTTTCAGAATCTTGGACTAGGTGTAATTGTCAAGGGTTGTGGGTGTGCTTTAATGAAAATTTTGTTTTGAGGTCTCTCGGCTGGTTAGGTTTTCTAGTCACTTTAAACTTGCTAGCTTTTGTCTGGTCTTGTGAAATGGGAAAGTATGGTTTTCCAACCTGGCCTACTAGGAGGTCTAGTCGTGTTAGTATTTTTGAATGTCATGAAGATATTCTTAAGGCTGAACAAGAGATTCTAGTGACTCTTGTGACTCCAAAAAATAAGAGGAGTACCCATGGTCGAAAGAAGAAGAAGACAATTATCCAAAGTACCTACAAATTATGAAGTAGGACCATTTCTGAAGAATTGGTCAAAGTTAAAGGTAATGAGCTGGCTATGCTAGAAAAAAATGCCATGAAAGATAGAGATAAGCATCCAAAGGGTTTCCTGGGGAAACAAGACTCTCCCATTGTTCTTTCTGATAGCCCTTTGGATGGTGGAGGTGACACTGACTCGCGGTACGGCCAGTACCTGCTCTCCTTGGTACCATATGATGTTTCTGATGAGGAGGTGGTGATGGTTCCTCCAATTGCATCACATACAAGGAGTGGATGGAAATACTTTGTGTAAGTGTGAATATGTGAATAAGATTAAAACACTTCTTAATACGACATTATATCAAAGATTAAACTAATTGAACTAATTCAAAACAGTAATCAATTGAAAGTGTCATATTGCTCTCTATCTCCAAAGATTTATTAAATCCTGATTGCTCTCAGATTGTTTTTAAGCAACTAAGATTGTTAAAATGACAATTCAAAGAATGAGATGATGCTAATGTAATGCTAAATAATTAAACTAGCATGATATTGATGTGAAACAGATAAATGTAGATACAGGAGGTAGCCATGGTTGAAAACTTGATTGCTTGATGCTTGATGTGTGAATGCTTGATGCTTGATGCTTGAATTCATGCAGAGTAAGAGTGCATAAACTTGATTATCTGGATCCTTTTCTTGGTTGAATGAGGCTGTATTTATAGATTTCTTGGCTGTAGAAATGCACAGGGAAAGCTTTGAAAGGCTTGGATTCAATCTGGAGAATTGAATGGTGAGAGATGGAGAAGATTGAGAGAAAGATGGAGATTGTCTCTACCCATGAAAACACCAGGCAAGAGAAGAGGAAGAATTGATGGAGGAGGATTGAGAGATCAAATTCCAAATTTGTCTCCAAAACTTCCTGTGAAGTTTCAATCAATAAATTTAGACATGATTTTGACATAAATTAGACATAGGATATCTAATTCATTTTTGAGGAAATGTAGATTGGAATATTCCTTATGCTCTAATTCAAATATTTTGATTTATTTAAAAGAAAGATAAATAATTTAATAAAACGAACTATAGGATAGTTGTTTATTAAATTAGATAGACGAATATGGCAATTAATTAATAAAGTGTTTTGTCTTTATTTAATTAATTTAAGATGGATGTGATAGATTGAAATAGGGATCTGATAATTAAATAGAACAAAGTATTTAATTTTGTTTATTTAATTAAGATGAATTTAAATGTGAACTATATAAATAAATATTTCTATTTATTCAATAGTAGAGGAAATTAGGATAATTAAACAAATAATTTCTATTTAATTAATCGGATGCTCCAGATCAATTTTAGGTGTATACATTTTGCCCCTTTTCGAAGTGATGTGTTTACACATTGCTTTGAAGAAAATTTTGCTGCTACTGCTAGGATCGATGATGTACTTTTATTAATTCCGTATGCCCCAGACATGCCCCATACATTTGATTTTTAGATGATTTGATGATAATATGCCCCCTTGGGAGATACATTTATGATGTGATTATTTTTAGAATTTTTCAAAAATTTGATGATTTTCGGATGATATGATGAAGATTTGATGATGAAATAATTTATCTCCTGACAAAATGATGACGAAATAAAGCTCGCAGATGATTTTTAATTAATTTCATGGATAAAATTAATCAAAATGTAATAAAATCCACCAAAAATACCTTTTCAAAATTTATAAATAGTGCAAAAGGTCATTTTCAAAGTCATTTGTGCTTTTTGAATTAAAAAATCTTAAGTGATAGAGACTTTTCTGCCAACTGGAGCAAGTTGCCGATTCCCTACCATACTCACCGATTTGAGCATGTTCGACATCACTGATGGTTGCCTGCGTATGGACCTCTGGTATGTACCCCTTGACCTCCTCGTAATTCATGTTTTTCTAGTTTTTATGCTTTTTAAACATTAGGCGTGTCTAGGTTAGTTTTAGCGCTTTCAAGCCATGCTATAGCGCTTACATTCTGATGTAGTGCTTCTAGTAGGTATTTTAGCGCTTTGAGTTTTAGCGCTTGCGTTAAAAACTCTAACGCTTCTAGGTTGCAATGTAGCGCTTTTGGTGATGTAGCGCTTAGGAGTCAAGAATTATCACTTTGATGCCAAATTTTAGTGCTTCGATTCGTTAGATTAGCACTTTCAGGGTCTGTTCTAGCACTTATGGTAAAACAACACTCTGACGAACTGTTGTAGCGCTTCAATGCAAAAAAGTAGCGCTTCGGGCCTTTTAGCGCTTCAGATGCCTGATTTAGTGCTTCAGAGTGCTAAAATAGTGCTTTCAAAGATTTAGTGCTTTTGGTCCCTGATTTATCACTTTTAACTGATAAAGTAGCGCTTTTGGGTTTTAGCGCTTCCATGTGAGAATTAAATATTTTGAATTTTGAAACTTTGATTTTGTCAATTCTGATCATGTCCATTCTTCTGATTGGTATGATTGATAATCCAAATGCTTGATGTTGGATTTGATGATTTAAATAAGACTAACTTCTCATGACAGGCAAGATGAAAATCCTATTTGTGATGATCCTCACGATAGGCGAGGAAATGATTCAATATCTAATAAATCTCATGATATGTGAGATCTAGATAATGTTTGATGAACCTCATGATAGTTGAGGTTTGTTGATGATCACCCATGAATTTTGATCGAAAATTCATACCAAAGCATTTGCAATAGACTTGATAGTAGAATGACTTTTGATTTTTTTGACATAGTTCATTGATTGTAGATTTTTCATTATGATGATAGGAGGATCTGGGTACTCTCCAGATGTGAGAGAGGTTTCCACAGATGACATACTTGATACCTCATCTGACACCAGATGAGATTCAGGTGATAGGTCAGTGAAACCTGACGAGTTTGCTTGATATGCCCCAGATTAGGATTAATCGGGGTCCATTGACTGCATTAGCTGAGAGGTGGCATAGTGACCACAACACCTTTCACCTACCCACTGGTGAGATGACAGTCACACCAAAGGATGTGTGGTGTATTTTGCACATTCCATTCATGGGGGATATTTTTACTTATGATTCCCATGGGACCAACAAGAGAGATGCTCTCCATAGAGTTTTTCAGGATCAGGACATAGAGGGTCTGAGCATTTGATGGCAGAGGATCATGGATTCCTATGCGACACTACCAGTAGTGCTAGCTGGATTCATTAGAGGTTTCCTTTGCCTTGATCGTAGGTCAAAGGGATTTCTCATTGGCTGGGGTAGGACTCTTGAGAGCATGATGGTATATGGTACCAGATATGCGTGGGGGATGTGTATGCTAGAGCATCTTTATCATGATCTACACTCGGTTGTGTACCTAGGTGCACACAGTTTGTCCGTAGGGATGACCCTATTACAGGTGTGGGCCTGGAAGCATTTTTCTATTTGTCGGCCATTTCTAGTTTCAGATAGACTAGCCGACAGACCGTATGTTTTCAGATACAGAGGTCGGTTCACACAGGTCCGGATGGACAAGTTAGAGCACTGGAGATGGGTTTTTGATGACACCAAGATAGTTATCTGGTGTCCATACCTCGATTGTGAGCAGTGGGATGAGGATGATACAGTGTTGGGATTTATTTGTGATTCTATGTACCTCATTGGTCGGACACCATTTGTATTAGAGAGATTCTTGCTTCGTCGAGTATACAGATAGTATGGCATTGTTCAGTGCATGCCACAAGGAGTGGCCCATTATGCATGCCGACGGATGGATATTCCTGATTGGGGTCCTACACTGTCATATGATGTTCTTGTAGAGGGGTACAGGGCATTATAGCCATCTCCCTGGGACATGCGGAGAGATATCTTAGAGGTAGTTGTGACAGAGGAGTACGCAACATTCTTGGCCTTGGTCCCCCATCCTTGTATTACTATCCCCGATGAGCCAGCACCTTTACCTGTAGAGGGGGATGTAGCTGAGGGTTTTGTAGACAGTGGGGGTGGAGATGATTCTTCATCAGGTCATAGCTTAGAGAGTAGCAGCAGTGGTGATAGCAGTAGTAGTGATAGTGATGGCAGCAATAGAGGTGATAGAGGGGTAGGACCAGCTACTAGCAGTGCTCCTTCTTCTAGTAGGCCTCGCAAGAGGTGAGTAGTGACAGTGTCGGCTATTGATCAATAGAGATAGATAGTAGCTCTCTAGGCTCAGGTCCAGACTTTGCAGGGACAGTTGGTATAGGCTCAAGGTTTGCTTGTGCAAACCTAGAATCAGATGCAGGCACAGGCACAGGCTCATGCCCAGGCCTTAGCACAGGTACAAGGACAGTTAGCTGCCATGCAGATGCAGGTTGATACCTTGACAGCAGAGAGAGACAGTGCTCGGAAGATAGCTGAGAGGGCACAGGAGAGAGCAGAGACCTTATAGAGAGTGGCTGATGGAAACATCGTGGGAGACTACATGAGAAAGGTTCTGCAGGCTGGCCGAGAGGCAGAGTTTTACAAGGGCCGATATCATGATGCAGTTTCTGCTAAGCGTAGAGTGAGTTATGCTGCATCGAGATTTGGGCGGACACATACACGGACAGTGAGCGAGGGGGTGACATAGCCTCCTCACAGAGATCCTAGAGATCCTGGTCCTTCTGGGGGTGGTGATGGTATAGGTTCTGTTAGGCTTGCACACTCTGATAGTAGTAGATCGTAGATGCTATTATGAGCCTCTATGATGTATATTACGATGTAGCTTATTTGTTGATGATGTATTCTTACCTTCATACTTCATTGTATGCTTGACATTTTGATATATATATATATATATGAGATGCATTTGATGTAATATGATGATGTTTTGTGATTTCTATGTGATGAATGCTTTATGCAATGATTTTATTTTGATGTAATAATGATAAATGTATGTGTAGAATAGATGACATATGGATGTATGATGTGATGATATGATGTAATGAATGGATGGATATGTAAATATTTTTATATTAATATGATGATTTTTATGATAATTGAGTTTTTGATTGATGATAATTAATGGGAATAATGACATGATTTTATATATTAAATGTATGGATGGTAAATGATGGATGTATATGATGTAATAAATAGATGATAATGTAATGATGTAATGAGAATAATGGTAAAAATGAACATGATGTACCCTATGGCACACTTTAATTCATAATTTATTGGATGTATGATAAAATGTATGAATGATGAAATGATGATACTAAATGATGTGATGATGATTTTTGGATTTATGTCAAGTATACTTAGTCTAATTTTTGTAGATTAGATAATCTTTGATTGCAATCCATTATGCAAAAAATACTCTATAGATAATGAATGATGAATGCAATCGAATTCTAACATGTAATTATATGCAAAACAATTTGTCATTTTAACAATATCTTTTTGCTTTTTGTCATCATAGAGCTTTATTGAATGTTGAAAGTGAATACAAGCGTCAATGGTATGTGTTAGACCAATGATGACCTGAGTACTTCTTTCATGATTTTTGATATTTCAAGTGAACACAAGCATCAAGGTATAATAGAACCGAGATGACCTGAGCATTTATTGCGTAAACAAGCAGTGATTAATCATTTCAATGTGTGAATTCTGAATGTCATCGGTGATACATTTGCATAGCACATCCCCCAACAATTCATACATTTATATGATTAACCTACAAACAAAAAATAATAAAAACATCATTCTTTTTCCTTGTTCCTCTTGTGCAATACATCATTGAAAAACACCAAAGAAATGATAATCAAAAGTACAATTTATCCATTGTTGACATTAAAGTGTTTTATCATTAGTCAGATTTTAGATCATCTATCCTGATTTTGTGATGTTTTTGGATTTTTCACGAGTTTTGAAAAAATACCTAACCTAGTAACCTATCTTAGGTGTCTCAGGGGCTGATTTAAGATTAGCCTTGCCTATGTTACACACTCAGAGACCACGTAGTTCGATTGACACATTTCTATGTTTTTGGGATTTTATGTTTTCAGACTTAATTTTTTCGATATGTTCTTGGATTTTCGATAATGATATGAATAGTTGATGTTCTTCTGATGATGATTGATGTTGCGCTTTGATCTTTGTGATTTTATTTTTTTGTTACACTGTTATTTTCCCTTTGGTGAAAGCGATGTTATTGTTGCCCCTAGTGATATCCAGATGTTACCCCCAAGCTTTGGAGTGATACTTAACTATATGAATGATTTTGATATGGATGCAAAATGGAAAGATAACTGAAATGATATGAAATGGTACTAACTCCCAAACTAATGATCCTGATATGTATCGAAATAGATGGGAAAGCTGATCTTAGAATCACATACGATGCCTATTTCCAGGTTTTCACCATATGCTTTTATTACACTTCGTGTTTTTGTATTTTCTCATTTTTCTCTTTTCTTTTATTTTTATTATTTTTATTTTTATTTTTATTTTTATTTTTTTTTGTATTTTTTGTGTTGCCAAGATGCCTGTTTACCAGGTTTTCATCAAGGAAACAATTTTTAGAAGTTTGACCCATGCACTAGGAAATTCAAGCATAGAATTTTTGGAGATGAATACTGTTGATAGGTTCATCAAACAAATCCCCTTCTCATGTTGATAGCTGATATGCACCTAATCAAATTTTCCTTTCTTCTCTCTGTCTTGCTAATTCCTAGGGTTCTCTTTTAGTACCAAATCACCTACTTGAAAGACCATTGGCTTTACCCTATGGTTGTAACTTCTTGACATCCGTTGTTGATAAGCCATTAGATGATTAACAGCTTGTTGACAATATTCATCCAACAATTCCAATTCTTGCAGTCTAGAGACCCTATAGTCTTCATCTGAAATGATACCTCTGAGTGATACACATAGGGATGGAATCTCAACTTCAATGGGAAATATGGCTTATGATCCATATACCAAGGCATATGATGTAGCTCCCATTGGTGTCTTGATACTTGTTCTGTAGGCCCATAGTGCAGGATTGAGTCGAACATGCCAGTCACGTCCAACATCGTTAACTATCTTTTTGAGAATTTTAAGTATTGTTTTGTTTGAGGCCTCTGCTTGGCCATTCGCTTGAGGATAGTACAGTGTTGAAAACTGATGTTGGATATGAAACTTATCACATAGTTCTTTGACATCTTGATTCTTGAACGGTCGCCCATTATTAGTGATAATGGATTGAGGGATTCCATACCGACATATTATGTAGTTCAAAATGAAAGAGGAGATCTGCTTCCTAGTGATGGTAGTAAGAGGTACTACTTCAATCCATTTTGTGAAATATTCTGTAGCTGTTATAATGAACTTGTGTCCATCAGATGAAGATGGATTGATTTTTCCTACCAGATCTAGACCCCATTGACAAAAAGGCCATGTTGATGTAAAGGGATGTAGTTCCTGTGTTGGTGCATGAATCAAATTGTTGTGAATTTGAAACTTTTGGCATTTCTTGACAAACCGATAGGATTCTTTCTCCATGCATGGCCAATAATATCCCTAATGGAGGAGTTTCTTAGCTAGAGTTATCCCACTCGAGTGAGTACCACAAATACCCTCATGAACCTCTTGTAGGGTTGTTTCAGATTCATTGTGTTCTAGACATCGGAGTAAAGTACCATCAAGACCTCGACGATAAAGTATGTCAGTGATTAAAGTATGTCGTGCGGATTGGTGGATGAAGTTTCTTTTCTAGTTCCTGGATAAATCAGGAGGAAGGACATTTTTTTCAGATAGGCATATATTGTTTCATAGATGGAGGTTTTTGTGGTTTCGATATGGTAAATGGTAGCGGATTCTGGATTGTAATGGGAAGGACATGATACTTCTTCTACCATAAACTCATAACAAACATGCTTCTCAGGCAATTGTAGTAATGAAGCAATTGTAGCCATAGCGTCTGCAGCTTTGTTCTCAGCTCTTGGAATTTGATCAAACTTAATATTTGATGAAGGATTGTTTCAGATTATCTATTTGTTGCTTGTAGGGTCTCAAATTTTCATCTTTGTTTTTATATTCGTCATTCACTTGATAATAACTAGTTGAGAGTCCCCATACACCTGTAAGTCCATGATTTTCCATTGAATTGTTGTTTTGACCACAATAATCAATGCTTCATATTCTGCCACATTATTTGTACACTGAAACATGAGTCTATATGATTTTAGAATTGTGTGTCCTTGGGGAGAGATGAACAAGATCCCTGCTCCTGATCCTCATTGTGTATACGATCCATCAAAATATAGTATCCATTGGTGGGACATTGCTGTCATAATGCCCACATCTGGAAATTCCATTGTCATTGGGAGATCATCTGGTAGAGGAGCTTCAACTAGTTGTTCAGTGATTTCTTATCCCTTGATTGCCTTTCTCTCAACATATTGAATGTCGAATTCACTTAGGAGCATAACCCATTTCGCTAGTCTACCTGTTAAGGCAACTTTACTTAGTAGATACTTCAAAGGGTCGATCTTTGCAATTAACCTAATTGTATGAGTCAGCATGTAGTGTCTCAACTGTTGAGTAGCAAACACCACTACTAAGTAAGACTTCTCTATGAATGTATAGTTTATTTCGTATCCATTCAATGTCTGGTTGATATAATAGATGGCATGTTCTTTCCCTTCATTATCCTCTTGTGCTAAAAGTGCCCCCAATGAGATATCTTTTGTAGCAATGTATAGTATGAGTGGCCATCCTTTCGTGGGTGGCATGAGAATGGGTGGTGACATGAGATACTGCTTGATTTGATTGAATGTTGTCTCACACCCTTTGTCCCATTTGAAAACAATGTTTTTATGCAATAGATGATTGAAAGGATGACTTTTATCCGCCAGCTGGGAGATGAATCTTCTAATTGATTGGAGCCTCCCCTGTAGTGATCTGAGTTGACTTATATTCCTAAGAGGTGGCATTTCCATGATTGCTTTGACTTTTGCTGGATCCACTTCTATAACCTTTTTTGAGACAATGTACCCTAACAATTTTATTGATGTAACCCCGAAGACACATTTCTTGGGGTTTAACCTGACATTGAATTTCTCCATCCATGTGAAGATTTTGTCTAGGATATGTAGATGTCCTTCCCTAGTAGTATATTTAGCCAAGATGTCATCCACGTAATCCTCCATGAAGGTGTGCATCGTATCATGGAATATTTCCATCATTGCTCTTTGATAAGTGGCTCCTGCGTTCTTTAGACCAAATGGCATGACATTCCAGCAGAAGGTTCCCCATGGGCATGTGAAAGATGTCTTTTCCTGATCTTCAGGAGCTATTTTTATCTAATTGTATCCTAAGAAACCATCCATGATTGATAGCATGGCATGCCCAACTGTCAAGTCTACCATGATGTCTATTTTTGGTAGTGGAAAATCATCCTTTGGACATGCTTTATTTAGGTCCCTGAATCTACACATATTCTGATACTATTGTTTGGTTTTGAAACAAGTACAAGATTTGATATCCATTCAGCATAATCTATAGACCGTATGAATCCAGCATCCAATAATTTCTTTAGCTCTATTTTGACCATCAATGCGATGTGAGGATGCATTTTTATTAACTTTTGCTTGACAGGCTTGATTCCTATGGGAAAAGATAAGTGATGCATAAGAAAATTTGAGTCTAAGCCTAGCATATTGGAATATGACCAAGTGAAGTTGGTGCTTCATTGTTTAAAGAATTGGATGAATGCCAGTCTTTCTTGTTCTGTCATGGATTTTGCTAGATGTAGGATTTTTGCCTTGTCTTTAGTGCCAATATTCACAGACTGTGCTGGTTCCACTAGGACTGATGATCTTTCATGATAGTGTTCTGGAAGAGTGTCAAATCTTCCATCTTTCAGTGCCTCAGAAAGGTTTTCACTATTAGATGTGTTCTTTATTTTTACTTTTTCCAGATCTAATGCTGCCATAGAATGGTTTTCACCATTAGATCTATTTTCCCTGTTGTTATTTTTGTAACTGGAAGATTTGACACCCTCTCGCCGAGTCGTGTTGTTATGAGTATTATAGACAGAAGTTGTCTCAGGTTCAGCATGACATAGGAAGTTTATGATGGCATCACCATTTGTAAATATTGGTATATCCAAAGGTTTGATAGGTTCCCAATCAATGAGGTCAGGATGGATTGATGACATTTGGTTATCAGATGTTTGCAAGGTGATGGTTGTAAGGGTGTGGAAAACCATTTCATCATAATCATTTACTAGAATATTGAGGTCCGTGATGGTACTTTCTTCCATATCGTCCAGTCCACTTGAAGTCTGCTCGTCCCTACTTGAATCATCGATATCTAGTGTACCTTCTTCGAGTGGTCTAGACCCAAAACCTTGGCCCTCCTCATGTGTAGGTGCATATGTTTGGATTACATCTACTTGAATATCAATGAAAAATAGATCAGAATATAATGCCCATTCATATTCATTTGAGTCTGTTTCGGAGCCATCCCGAAATTGAAGGATATTGTCTAGAGTTGTCTTTGTTAATTCCTACTTCTCTTCCTCCCAGTATCCTAGTCATGGCTTCTTTTTTGTGTGGAGAGTGAGGGGTGAAATAGGCTCTGTGATTCCTTCTTTTCGTAATCCAATGGGTCCTTGTCCTTCATATCCCATCTTTTCTAAAATAGCCTTTCCTTTTCCATATTGATTGATGTTGATGGCGACATTTTTGATACTATCACCAGATGTAGAGGGCTCCTCTTCTTTGTATAGCCAATCTAGGATTGCCTTGTTGCTTGTTTCATCCTCTATTGTACCTTTCTTGACAAACCTTTCATCTAGAGCTGTAACTGGCAGTGATGTTTGGGACTTGATCAGAGATGGTTGACCATACGTTCTAGGAGATGGAATTAACTATGATAGGTTAAGCAATTGCTCCATTGAATATGTGCCCATCCCTTTGTCCTTCAGTTGGATTTTTTCTTAGAACTTGTGTGATAAAGAAGGTTGTTGATCTGGTTTATCTATTGACTGAATTTCAACAAGACTTGTCTCTTTTTCTTTACCCTTCTTTTCTACCCATTTAGTAGTGATGCTTGGACGTTGTTCATCTTTGGATGATGATGCTTCCCTATTGTGTGGTATGAAGGTATCTTGAGAGATCCTAAGGGTGTCACAATGTTGAGGGTGATTTTAATCAACAGATATAGTCACCTTTCATCCATTTACTGGGAACTTCAAACATTGATGATATGTCGAAGGTATAACTTGCATTTCATGGATCCGTGGTCGGCCCAAGAGAATGTTGTATGTTAATTCTTTCTCCAACACTTGACACATAATATGTTTCATCATGGGTCCCACTTGGATAAGTAATACAATCAAGCCCTTAGACGACCTCTCTTCTTCATCATATGCTTTAATAGTCATTTTTTTGCGAGAATCAGTAGCATCATCTAAATATCCTAGTGCACGGATTAGCTTGAGAGTGCAAATATTCAGACCAACTCCCCCATCTATTAAGACTCTCTTGATGCAGTGATTGTGGATTAAGACTTCAATATGGAGTGTCATATTATGGGGATGGTTCAACGAAATATCATCCTATTCGAAGAATGATAGACAATGTGGAGTAGTCAAATGTCCCACCATAGCTTGAAATTGACACACATCTAGATTCTTTGGTACCGAAGTGGCAACTAGAGCTTGTTCGAGAACCTCCTTATGTGATGGTGATATTTTAAGGAGCTCTAGTATGGATATCTGAGTAGGAATCCTTTGCAATTGATCGATGATGTTATAGTGTGATGGAGGTGGAACCCCGTGTGTAGACCCAATTCCTTTTAACATGACCTTGGCTTGCCCCCTAGTCGTTACATTTACTGGTTGATGCTCTTGATGTTCTCTGATTTTTATGACATTGATTTGATTATCAAAGTTTGATATGTTTGGGAGTAAGTCCAATGTAGTAGTGTTGTTGGTTTTGGGTCTGTCAGTGTTGTGGCCAACTATATGATCATTATTTATTCTAGATAGACAATGGATTGTCATGTCAAAGACATGGTTGATATTCTTCCCTTTGTTGTTTGAAGATGAAGATGCTCCTTTGTCATAGTTGGGCAAAGGGCCTTTGAAAGTTGAGTGGTCGTTGTTGTTTTGTGGTGTTTCCATGTAAGCTTTATTGTTGTTAATCAAATCTTGTATTGCATGTTTTAACTCCATATAGTCGTTAGTTTTGTGACCCTTGTTGTTATGGAAGTTGCAATAATTAGCATCATTCCACCATGGTGGTTTGACTTTAGGATCCCAGAATCGAGCTTCTCTTGTAGTGATAAAACCATTAGCGACTAGTTCTTTCATTGCAGATTCTATCGATTGGCCTAAAGGTGTGAACCTTCGCCGATTTGATGGTTTCTGATATGGTTGCATTTTGACGATCTCATTGTTATGTATGATATTTGATTTGATAGCTTGATCATTTTTTTGATTCTTTGATGCAGATACTGTCAAGTTAAAAACTGGTTTGGCATTTGTAGAATCATTTATTGTTTCATTGATAGTCGTGTTGCGATTATTTTGCCAAAACCTCGGCTTATCACTACTTGAGTATTGATTTGAGGAGTGACTTGTGTTGTTTGATTTATCATTAAAATGTATGATAAATCCTCTCTTAACCAATGCTTCCTCAATTTTGAGGCTATTTTCGATGACTTTCTCAAATGTGGGAGGGCATTGTAGTTCCAATCTATAACTCATTTCTTCTGTTAAGTTGTCAATAAACAATTATATCTTTTCTTCCTCTAGAATTGATCATGGATATCTAGCGAACAAAGGTCACCATCTTTGGAGAAAAGATAATAATGTTTCCCCCTTGTTTTGCTTTAGATTATAAAGATCCTTGATTGTTACATCGTGTTGGATGTTGAAGGAGTATTGGGAGATAAATCTGTTGATGAGTTCCTCAAAAGTTCTAATATTGGGTTTTAACTTCGAAAACCACTCCATGCATGATCCTCCCAAACTCCTTGGGAATAGTCTCATTAAGTATGTCTCTTCTTGGGAAAATTCAAGACTCATTGTTTTGAATTCTCTGATGTGATCAATTGGATCCGTTCTACCATTATATTTATCGTATTTTGGGATCTCACAATGTCTTGGAAAAGGTATTGTTGTGCCTTTTGCACACACGCCCCATTCGGAATGGGGACCCTCTTTCCCTCTTTGCTTTTTTGGTCCTCTTTCATTTTTCCTCATTTTGCGTACCCATTTTTGTGCCCCTGTAGGGGGTAGGACGTTTCCTAATGCCATATTTTAAGTCTCGGGCTAACCCGGGTTTTCCTTGTCAAAATTCTTGCATTTGTGGCAATTTTCGGGTTTCCCCTTCCGGGTTTCTCCCTTCGGATTGCCTCTGCCAGATTGCCTCCGTCGGGTTTCCTTCCTCGGATTCCCCTTTCTGGGTTTCCCTTTGGGCTTCATTGTTTCGGCAGCGGTGATGAGACGGCTTCCCGGACCTTGGACCCCAAACCTCCCGCTACCCCTACATTTTTGAATTCACCAACCAAAGCTGCAACCGTACGGAAGAGTTTAATGCCTCATTAATGATAGTTTTTCTATAAAAATGAATTTTCCGGCCATCATTATCAATTGCGTGAGTGATAGATAAGTTTGGAGAACTTTCGATGACTAGGTGTTTTCCGCCCAACATTTTGAGCTCACTTTTCGACCGTTTTCTGTGCAGCCGACCACTCATTCTTCGGGATTTCGAGGTAGGTTCGCCGTCCGTGAGCCCTCCTTTTCTATTTCATAGATTTTTGCATTTTTGTGCATGAAATTTGTAAAGTGAGTTTAAAACAAGGTAGATACACGCTTTTCGGTCAAAACCCATATTTTAAAAATGTGAAAATCAATCTTTAATTCCCCCAAAATTCAATCCGGAACTTCGTCGTGCCATGACTGTTCTTCAGAACAGCACTGGTGCCTTCTAGGGCTGGGTCTTCCCATGGCCATCCATCCCCCTCTTCAAATTTTGAATTTGGTTTTTTCCCTTCTTCGGATTTCCACCTCCAGAATTCCCTTCCTGGGATTCCGTTGTGTCTCTGCTGTTTCAAACGACACTGCTAGAGCCTCCTCTCGACCTTCGGACCCCAAACCCTCAAAGTCTATCTTAAATTCAAAACTCATCGCAATCTTTCCAATTCAACCTTCCCTCAAGATTCCCTTATCGAAACTCCGTCCCCGTTTCGCCGTTTCAAATGGCCTTCTCCGAGCGGCCTTCTAGACATCATTTCCCGGCTACAAACAGTTTCATCTCCTAATCGAAACCCTCAACATTTTCTTCCTCTTTGAACTTCAGCTTCCAGAATTCCCCTCTTGGGATTTCATTTCTCCTATGCCATTTCAAATGGCCCCATCTGAGCATCTTCCTAGATCCTGGGCCCCAGTCCGCAGTCCTCTGAAACCCGAAACCTTGGTTTTATTTTCCTGAGCTCCATTCGAATTCTAGATGCCGGAATTCCCCTCTCGGGATTCTGCTCCACCTGCGCTGTTCCAATGGTGAGCTCGGAATGTCTTCCCGACCTCTAGGTCCCGGTGCTCCATTCGCTGCCCGATTGTCCCGAACCCTCTGGCTGCTTCCGAAAACTTCCTCCCGGATTTCCTTCCCCAAGTTTCCGCTTTCATTTCGCCATTCCACACGGCCAACCCATAGCCGCTTCCCGGCGACGACAATCTGAGACACGGATTCCGTCACCCATAATTTAATTCCCTCTGCGCTATTTCAGATGGCCTCCTTGCAGATGATGCCCGAACTCCATAATGGGGCATCAAATGACCTCCAAATCCAAAATGGATTTTGACCCACTTGCTAGAATTCGGTTTTCCTCCATATCCAACCTCGAGAAATGCATATGGGAATTCCATTCTCATTTTGCCCTTATAAACGACATTTTGCCAAGGGATTTCCGGCCCAGGAACTCCAGATTGTTTGCGCTACCCTCTACATGGTGAGGTATCTAGCTTTCATGATTATTAAAAATGAATTATGATTGTTGGACTAACCTTGACTGTAGGGATATCTCGGTGGTTATTTTGTCAGGTTCATCATTACTAATTCTCGTCTTTTGTGCAGGATTTATGGAATCCGGTCGAGAGACTTCCAGTGCTTCTAGGAAAGGAAAAGGAATAGCCAAGCCACCAAGGGGCAAGGAAGACTGAGACCTGATGAAGTACAAATTCCAAGGGGTCCCTATTCAATCCAGGATCACTACCCTTTGGAGGGATGTCTCAGATACCAACATCGGACAAGTCAATGTTGATGAATTCACGCAGAGGGTCAGAATGAACCTGAAAATAGCAAATGTAAAATTAATAAAGAGCAGTGGGCTTGCTAAGGCTGTAGGTTTCCCACCAGCCCTGGTGGCCCTGGAGCTGGTGATGGCGTGCGTGGAGGCATACCAATTTGATACCAAAACCATAGTGCATCATGAGGGGAATATCCTCGCAGATATGTCTCCGTCAAGTATAACTGAGACCTTCCACATTCCCGCCTTTGAGAGCATGGAGGTCCCCACCATGGAAGACTATAAGGAGGTGTGGGAATAGGACCCATTGGGTTGTAAAAAGCTTATCAACCAGTGTTGGTTGAAGGAAAAATGGGCTAGTGCTGGGAAGCTTCCTAAGGAGCTCTACCACAGCGATTTCTTCGAAGACTACCATGACCTTGTAACTCTGCTCAGCCCAGTCATGGGCCTTCCCAGCATGGTTTTCTTTCAAGAGTGGATGTTCTATTTCATAGAATAGATTCTCTAAGGTAAGGGCACCGCCTTCTATTGGGGTGAGATCATCAGTGACTGCTTCCATGAGCAGTTTACCACCGTGAAGAAAACCAACAAGTTCTTCATGACTTCTTACTTGGTATATTCCCTCACCAATCGGCGACATTATCAGGGGTTGACTATGATGCCCAATGATCCATCAGGGCTAGAACTCAAGCCTTATGACAAGTACCCTCAGGTACAGTTTTGAAATTTCAAAAGAAACTACTGTAGGGTGAATGACGCGTTCATTGCTCACGTCATCCGGTTAGTGGGAGGGGATTTTCATAGGAGGACGTCCCATAGTGCCAGGGTCTTCCTTAGGCAGTACACCTTCTGGTACATTTAGTTCCAAAGGTTCACATACATCTGTGCCAAAGGATTCTCGGATAAACCAAACAAGCTGCTCCAATACCCAAATGACCTGATCATTCTCTTGGAGCTGACTCGGTAGCTGCGACACATTCATAGTGTCTTGAGTGAAAAACATTTGGCAGGCCCTAACTACCCCATGAACCTTGGTTAGGGGATGTATAAGGTTCACACCTCCCAGTGCGCAGGATATTCAGAAAAGGAACTGGCAGAGTATAATTTTGAACAATACACAACGAGGCCGCGAATGGATCCTTATGGCCATATCAGAAAGGCACTGGGGCGTGAATACGCCCACCTCCACAACATCGAGGACTTTTAGGCCAACTGTAGGGATGATCTTGAGGTATGGTTGTGGCATTATATGTGCATGACCATCATCCATGTGCGAAGAGTGAACTTGTGCCCCGTCCCTGATCAGCTAGAGGAGGATGAGGACACAATGGTGGATCCAGGTTATGATGCAATTTCCAACCTGCTGCTGCCCGCTATCAACTAGAATGCATTGGAGCTTAATGATATCAGTGTGCTCACCAGGCCCATTGAAGTCTGAATGAGAGCATGGATCGATGAGAAGGTAGCTCAATTGAAACAACAGGGGGTCATCCTGACGTTCACCGAGCTTGCAAGTGAGCATGTAAGTGAACCAAGTGGCTCTGAAGGTGGGGAAGCCACCGCTACAACTGGGGAGACATCTAAGACCCCACCATCGCTGAATACCAAGAAAAGAAAGGTGGCTAGCGAACAAATACCCAAACAAAAATTCTATGCCCGTAAGTCTTCCGAGTCGGAGCCCTCTAAGAAGAAAAGAAAAACAACAAGAGGCATAGAGACAATGGTGATGCCCAAGGGTTCTCCCCTTTGGATCAGAAGGAAAGGATCTAGCTCATTTGGATCTCCACCCATTACAATCACCGCCACCACCCCACTTGCCTCAATTCCAGCTTCTACTTCCTCCCCGCCTGCAGTGGATATCTTCGTCCACCTTGCTCCTACTCCTCCAGTATTGCAGGTTATTCCTATAGATTCATCATCCACTGCCACCTCACCAATGACCTCTCCCTCCATGTCTCCTTCCCTTCCTTTCATTTCCACTACCACAATGCCAGCCCCAAGCCTTCCAGAGTCTTTTGTGAAGTATATGCAGAATGTTCCTTCTGAGCTTTCAGGGATGCTCACCAATCCAATAGTCTAGGCTGAGATAGCTTAGGCTATGGCCTCCACTCTAATGACATCCCCCTCTACTGAATCACCAAAGATGAAGGCGACCATGCAGATATCAGAAGAGTATGAATGACAACAGTTGGAGGCTGAGAAGGCACTAGAGTATGAAGAGTTTGAATATCATGAACATCCCTTGTTTGAGCATCAAAAGATTGATAAGGTGGTCTATGAGTCTTCTAGTGAGGGAAGTGAGGGTAGTGTGGACCTTGATGCTGAATTGATCTGAGAATCGAATGATCCCAAGCTCAATGCGGAGTGGGGCAAGTAGATCAAGGAGATCGAGGACAAGGAGGCCGAGGACCAGCTTGCACTGGAAGAGGAGACTGTTGCCCTAGAGATGGGACGTAATAGGTCTCCAAACGAACATGGCCAAACTCCAGATCATGATAAGGAAGCTTTCCTCCATGAGAACAAACAAGTAGAGAACCCCGAGGAGCATCAGGATACTGAAAAGAAGGATTCACCCAAAGGGTAGTCATTCACCGAGTCCCCCGCTAGGCATGAAACATTCGAACAAGATTCTGATGGAGGAAAGGAAGATGTAGGAACAAATGAGAAGGCTCTTATTGTCAGAACTGTCAAACTCGAAAAGGAGAACAGTAGGACTCAAAGTGAACTGCCAAGGGAAGAACCCCAAACGCCTGATTGGCTACAAAGACAACTCAAGCAAAAGACTCCCACCTTGAAGGATCCCAAGGCAAGGCTAGAAGCCATCATGGCCAGAGCATGAATAAGCACCAGAAAAGAGAAGAAGCCGAGGGTCAGATCAAAGATAACCATGGATGCCTTGAGATCAAGGGCAGTGTAGATAGCAACGCCGATGGTTGGGGAACAAGGTATAACTTACAATGTCTCCACCATCGACCTGGGAGTGGCCACAAGGAAATAGAAGGTTGAACATCTCCAAGAGTTGGTCGCCATAGTGGTGCACCTTATCCAACAGGATAAGGTCTCCAAAGAAGAACTAAAGGAGCAGGTGGCTGATCTAATGACTTATATTCAGTAGCGGTTGTCTCCAGATGAGTAGCCTACAACATCATCAGCCCCACCTCAGTTGTTGTCCAGAGAATAGATTGACAAGCTCGAAAAGAGACTAAACTTGGACAAAACTACGAAAAATTGGTTTCGATAGGTTTTGGACATAGGGAACATGGGCATCAACTTGGCTGCCCAGGCAGAAAATATGTTCCTAGAAGTTTATAAAACTCTCGAGGACACAAGGCAGATTTGTGAGAAGTTCCCAAGGAAATATGATGTGGCCTATCCAACGATTGTGGCCATACTCACATTGCCAAGCGATGTCTAGGAGAAGGACCTTGCCTTCAAGAGTGATGATCACTGGCTGGTAGACACTTGGAAGCGAGACTATAATCACTGAAAGAGAAGCTTGGAGTAGATTTTGGAATGGATAGTGCCAGACATTGAATGGGCAAGGGAGTCTAGAGAGGAGTGTACTTAGTATCTCAAATTGATGACGGGGTATGAGGTGCCCACAGTCAAGGTCAATTTTGAGAACATCAAGCCCCACTTCTTGAAGATTATGGAAGATGGGATGTCCACCAAAATCACCACTGAGTTCATGTGTTTTGTGGCCTGAGCCTTCACACAATCCAAAGCTTTCAAAGAGAATGATGCTAAGTATGAAGCAGATTGGAAGAAGCTTGGCAGCAATTCTCAGGAATGGAGTTACCAAATCTTGAAATCTGACATCCTGGAGGTAGATAAGCTTCAGTCCCTGGTCCTAAGTTTCATGGAGTATGCCGCATTGAAAAAATGAGAGGGCAATCCAATCATTGACGAAGAGTTCCTTGAGGAATAGCTACAGTAAAGGGTGAATGGCTAAAAAACGAATTTACTATAGTGTTGTCACTAGATGACGAGATAGGGAAGAAACAAGAAAGTATTTGTAAATGTAATATATATTTGGGGGTAGGTGAAACCCTAATGTAAAATGAATTTTGGCCACATAATAGAATTGAATCTTGGCCACTCATTTTGTTTTTTGAAAACTATAAATAGGGCTCTTGTCCTCTCATTTTAAGAGAGTTGAGTTGTTGTAAAGGCATGCTGCAAAAATTATAAATAAAAAATACACCCATTTCCTGGTGTATTTCTGGGTTTCTTAATATGCTTCATGATTCCTCTCCCTTTTAGTTATAGTTTTGCTTTAAGTTGCTTTGCTATTCTAGCATCTTCATATTAGACTTGGTAAATTTAGTATGCTATTTCTGGTTTTGGAGATAGTTGTTGTGTATATGCTTTCCTTGTCCATACTTTTGGTCATTTGTTGAAGGTAGATGACTGTGCAAAGTTAGTTTGGACTTTGATTTCATTGCTGCTCATTAAACTTTATCTTTATTCATGTTTCCATAATGAATGAATGATGAACATCTGCAATCCCTAGAAGATAGCACAAATTTCATGATATTGTTAGAATTCTGATTAAGTGAAATCCCATTTAAGGAAACTGTCCATAGCAGGAACCTCCATGATCACTGTTCATCAGTAGTTGTAGGTCCAGGAAACATCTTTCTTCCTCGCCCTTTTCTTTTTTTTCTTTTTTAGAAACAACTTGTGCCAAGGTTCGTTGCACATTGTAAAGCCAAATCTAATGAAATAATGGAATCTAAGACTGCTGCCTGAGCTTACAACAAAGCATATTAATTCCAAACCTATAGAACTTCATCCATTGACTCTATTCTCCTACAACTTTGACCACATAAGTCCACCTTGTGATTCCAGCAAATCACATAAACAACTAAAATATTCCAAGCACTATCAAGACCTGACATCCGAGAGACGTTCGGATAGTGTTCTGCAATCTGATTGTGGAAGATTGTCTTTCAAGAGAGGTAATGCACCCATGCATTACCTGTGTTGTGAAGTGCATGAAAACACCATCAATAGGTATCAAGCCGACCATTGCATCGAAGGGATAATGACAAATTTCCTATATCACATAGCTCTTGGTAGTCCCTATCATCATATCTTGTAATAGTTGCATTTGAGATGTTAAAGTGGTACCTAGATCTATCATTTGCATAGGTTGCAATATTTATGCCCCACTTGTGGTAGGTGCTTCCTTTAGATGATTTACGTCAAAGTCTTTGGGAAGTTTGGCACCTGATTCAGCCAACATCAAAAGATATTTCTCCATATCTTGTTCTAGAATCTTTTCCATAAATATATGGAACTTAGGATCTTGTTGAGCTACTTGGATGTCCTCTGGAGTGATGTCGTTTTTATCGTTTCAGTTCAGATTGTTCCAATGATTTTCCTCTGCCATTGCTTGGGATTTTAAAATTTTTTGTTGTAAGAATCTCTGATTTTGGGACCTAGTGAAGATTGGCATACAAAATTAAACTCTTTCTTCTGAAATGTTGATCTTCTATGTTGAGAATGTCAATTGAAACCTTTAACAAAGTCTCATAAGATGACAGATCTTATTGATGAGACTATGATAAAAATTTGATTGCTATACTTAGTTTCACGATGAAGGATGATAATATCCTAATGATGAAACTTTAGTTTAGTAATCGTTTTTGCATTTATTTTGACACTTGTGATTTGCAAGATCTTGTCTTCAGTTGATAAGATGGAAATTTTTTATTAAACCTATCTGTTTTTGGTCGCTAGACAGTGATTCTGATAAGAAGAAATTTGATTTTGATGAAAAATGTGGATAAAATGATAGACTGATGGACTGGTAAAAATTTTGAACTCTTTGTTTTGAAAGCGCTAAAACAGAGGACAAAAGAGTTATTTCCCAGAAGTGCTAAAACAGAGGACATAAGCACTAATTGACAATAAGTGCTAAAACAGTGCCTGAAACAGTGCTCGAGGCTGTAAAATTTGACAGAAGCGCTACTTTACCGAAAGTGCTGAAATATACACCGAAAGCACTGAAATAGTGCTCGAAAGCACTATTTCCCAAAAGCGCTAAAATAGTGACTAAAAGCACCGAAACAGGTTTTTAGAACGCTTAAAAAATAGAAGTTTAAAATTTTCTATTATAAAATCTGATCTAGCCTTGTGGCATACTGTATGAGGGATTGCAAAAGATAAGAACGATGAATCCATTGACTACGGTTGTGGAATTGTGTGAGAGCTCTTCTTTGAAAGAAGGCTTGTGAATAGAGCGGTTCTACTGCATAATCTAATGAGTGACCCCTAGTAAAATCATGATATCGATGAATGAATGTTCTATGTTGTAAGAAGAGTTTTCGATTTTGATATAGAAAACGTTTTTTTCTCAATTTATTTCTATACCTGAGAGGTTTCTTGGGCCTTGTAACTTTGATTTTTCTCTTGACAAACGTGGTGGACTTCCACTTTTGCAGCATGGATTTTTTGATATATTTTGACTTTGTTGGTTTTCAGGGTGATCTTAAATCTGATATTAATGAATTTGTGAAAACACAACAAGCAATTTTGAATATTTTTAACTGAATAGATCATGTATGTTCAAGAACTAGGAATGATTCTTATTGATTTTGATGGGTCATTTTAATAATTGTACACAAATCAAACAAACTCACACTTAAGGACAAGTAGGTCATCATTATACTCATAGCCCACATCTTGAATTACGTTAACTCACACAACCATGTCACCCCTTAGAGGGTGCCCGTATTTTTATCTTTGTCAGGCGCGTACTCAAAGTGACAGAAGTGGATACCGAATCCCTTGAGAAAGCGGTCCTTGGTAATTATATGGTGAGTGTCTTCGGGGTAGATTCCTCCCTCCCCTTGCACCGTGAGTATGACAATGTATGGATACTAACTCAACGAGAAACTACTCTATGGTTCGTAAATAGGGTTTTGTTCGGTGCGGCAAATAGATAAACTCCCTCAAGAGACCTCCCAATCTTTAGAACAAAGATTTTGGGGATGGTTATCTTGCTCACTACCGTCAAGTTGGACTTTCATCAAAAACTTGCATTTTTATTATAGTGGGTTGGAAAACCTGGCTTTGGTTGTTCCCACTTAGGTTGTTCCCATAAGGTGAGTACTTTTTCCCACTACGGCAAGCCTGCTAAAGGATTTAATAAAGCGTAAATGACATGAAGTAAACGTGAATCTGGCACTTTTTGTCACCCTAGTCAAGGGGAGAGCATAAGCCTAATCACCACAAGCACAACATATAAGTTTGTCTTGTTTTAAGCCCAAAATAAATTTTCTAATCTATGTGAAGGTGTTGCTTCACAGAAATCATGATGTTCTTTTTAACTTCTACTGTAAGAATGTGATGACTATCCTAGGATTGATAAATTTTCTTTAAGAAAAAAAAAGAAAGTGACTATCCTAGGATTGGTATATTTTAGGAACTTTGAAGTGACCATCCTAGATTGATCAATTTTAGTCCAACTGTGCAAAAAAATTAAAATCTAGTCGCGGATGCATCAGATCTAGACCAATTTTTACAAAACTACTCGAATATTGCACCGAAGCGCTAACATAGTTACCTGATGCGCTAAAACCCGAAAGCACTGAAACAAGACCTCAAAGCATCGAAGTTTTCCCTCGAAGCACTAAATCACTTGATGCACTAAAACAGTGACCAGATGCGCTAAAACAATGACCGGAAGCGCTAAAGTCGAAAGCGCTAAAACAATGACCAAAAGTGCTAAAACAGAGACCAAAAGTGCTAAAACTTTTAACAGAAGCACTATAAGAAAACACGTCAAGAACCTGCATGACACTTTCCAAAAAATTGATAATTTTGATGAAATTGGGGATTCAGCCCCACGGTGGGCATCAAATTGTAAGTGTGAATATGTGAATAAGATTAAAACACTTCTTAATACGACATTATATCAAAGATTAAACTAATTGAACTAATTCAAAATAGTAATCAATTAAAAGTGTCATATTGCTCTCTATCTCCAAAGATTTATTAAATCCTGATTGCTCTCAGATTGTTTTTAAACAACTAAGACTGTTAAAATGACAATTCAAAGAATGAGATGATGCTAATGTAATGCTAAATAATTAAACTAGCATGATATTGATGTGAAACAGATAAATGTAGCTACAGGAGGTAGCCATGGTTGAAAACTTGATTGCTTGATGCTTGATGTGTGAATGCTTGATGCTTGATGCTTGAATTCATGCAGAGTAAGAGTGCATAAACTTGATTATCTGGATCCTTTTCTTGGTTGAATGAGGCTGTATTTATAGATTTCTTGGCTGTAGAAATGCACAGGGAAAGCTTTGAAAGGCTTGGATTCAATCTGGAGAATTGAATGGTGAGAGATGGAGAAGATTGAGAGAAAGATGGAGATTGTCTCTACCCATGAAAACACCAGGAAAGAGAAGAGGAAGAATTGATGGAGGAGGATTGAGAGATCAAATTCCAAATTTGTCTCCAATTTGTCTCCAAAACTTCCCGTGAAGTTTCAATCAATAAATTTAGACATGATTTTGACATAAATTAGACATAGGATATCTAATTTATTTTTGAGGAAATGTAGATTGGAATATTCCTTATGCTCTAATTCAAATATTTTGATTTATTTAAAAGAAAGATAAATAATTTAATAAAACGAACTATAGGATAGTTGTTTATTAAATTAGATAGACAAATATGGCAATTAATTAATAAAGTGTTTTGTCTTTATTTAATTAAGATGAATTTAAATATGAACTATATAAATAAATATTTCTGTTTATTCAATAGTAGAGGAAATTAGGATAATTAATCAAATAATTTGTATTTAATTAATCAGATGCTCCAAACCAATTTTAGGTGTATACACTTTGATTTTGAAGAATCAGAGTGATGTCTCGACCTTGTTTTTGTTTTCAATGATATCACTACTACGGTGTCCATGATTTTAGTCTCTTACTATTTCATTTTCCACACTGATGTGGAGGTATTCTGGCTAATGGGATGGAGAGTTTATTTTTTGTGATGTGGAAATTTCTACGATGACTATCATTTCCCTATGATGATTTGGCTACCATCCCTCAAAACATTATCTAGAATTTTGTCTTTTTCCTTCCCCTGTTTTATCAATGATTGCATATAATCGTCTAGGGAATCTCTTGAGTTCTATTGAAATTGTTCTAAAATGAATGTGAAATTCATGGTAATTCAACTAGATTCTTGTTGCTCCCCTATTTTTTAAAGGGTATTTCAAGGTTGATTACAAAGAGAGAGAGTTATAGTTTTGAATTATTAGAAGGGTCTAGGCAAAAATGCTATTCTCTGAAAAGGAGCATAATGTATACAGATAGATTAATGGATATACAATGAGCCAAGTTCTCGATATACAGTTATGATGTAATTATCTTAAAAGAGTTTTACAGTAAGACTAGTAATCGAAAATATCAATTTAAAGTATGTGCTCTCCTATGTATTTTCTTTGCAAGCTATAAATGAAATTATTAATGATAGTTTCATTTGTTTTCTGTTGTTTGAACTGAATGAATGATTTTTCTTATGCTTCAATTCAAGGGGTTGATTAAATGCTAAAGTAAGGTCATGATTTTGTGAGGAAAATGATATGGGATTTGGTAAGAAGTCATGTTTTAAATATAGTGAGTTGGATGCTATAAGGTAGTGTGTCAATGGCCCATAAATTGTTGGAATGAGTTGTTAGTTTATTTCTTCTTAATTATATTATGACTTTGTTGTCCCCTGAAGGAGGCACTTATCTCTTAATTAGTTTTTATGGGATATAAGTTGAGTTTAGTTACACATCTAGCTAGAGGATTAAAATGATGAACAAATCACAATAACCAATATTTGAACAATGTGTCAAATCTATAATATGCTTTGATTCCTTGCTATAAGTAGTTTCTATTTTGAAGGTTGGCCAAGCCTTTGGTAAATTTTATCTAAGTGAAATTTATGGGAATTCATCTATGAATGGAAGTTCTCTTGATTAAATAAACATCTTATGAGTAAAAATGGGATTATCCTCCTAGGTTTCACAAAGCCCAAAGAGTAGAAGTAAGGACTCTAAAATCCTTACTTGTGTGTTGTCCAATCCTCGCTGTTATTTATAATTGAACCCTAGCAAGTTTATAAGTAAGGGATGAGATCAAGTTTCATTCATAAAAAATCACCAACGGATAATACTAACATTGCACCATATGATGATTGTTGTACACTGACAAGATCAGGTGAGCTACAATTTTTCCCTAGCTCAAATATAGGTTCATGGAGTATCCATACATGGAAGATGGCATGATTTTATTCTTCATGTACAATTCAAGCTTGGAATGAGTACAAGTCAAAGGAGTGGGTTGAAAAATTATGGTTATCTTATTCGACTTCACACATATCATCCTACAAGGGCATTGGAACTGACACAGATGAAATCATCAATTGACTTTGACCATATATCATATCTAGTTCAACCAGGTAATATATCTACTTGCATATTTTTTGAAATCTATATTGTTATCTTACTTTGTAGTTTCTTTGTAATGTTGACTAATTTCATGCAATTTTCTATACATATCAATGTAGGTCATGTTTAAAAAGTTATTATAGATGAATAAAATGAGGAGGGAACATATTATTATTACTTGTTTCATTATGTTGAGGCCAAAAATAAATTGGAGGCCCTAGTTATATATGGAAAAAACATCAAATACCCAAAATGCTTAGTGGTTGTTACTTAAACATGGCTTAGAAGGTACCCACATAAGAATTAATGTTTGGTTGTTTTAGGACTTTGAAATGCATCAAAATATTCTTCATTAATTGAACCTTGTCATGGAATACAATGTTCATTTAATCAAATATGGGGGTAGAACTTTGAACAAGACCTTGTGGAAAGTGTGTGAGTCTAACCATGAGGCAATACTTGACACAATAAAGAGTAGAGAAAACCCAAATGGTTTGTTGGATTAATTTGTAAGTATGCACATTAATTTGAATTAAAAGTTAGAGTATACAAATCAAGATTAGTTGATAGTTAGACCTTTCATTTCTATATTTCAAGTTTAAATATGTTTTGATTCAAAGTTTGCACATATATTTTGGTTTGTGTGTGATGGAAAATATTTGAAATAGTAAATAAAAAAACACAATCAACGAAACATTATATTAGATAATTTAGATAACAATTTAAACGAATTGAAACAAATAAAATCTCTAAAGTTGCCCCATTGTTCTATATCCTCAAGGATTCATTAAATCATAATGGCTCTCAGATTGTGTATGCACTATGACTGTTAGAATGATAACCTAAAGAACGAGATGCTATAAATACACTAAATCTATTCCTACATGATGATTGATAAACTATATGATGTGATGCTATGATAATGGTGTTGATGTATGAAGATGCTACACTAGTGATGTAATAAAACTACATAAATCAAAATGCAGCTAATGGTGAAGCCATGATTCTAAACTAATATGCTTATAATTGCTAATTGATAAATGCTCAAATGCTCTAATGGAATTTTTGCAAAGTATGTTTGCTCAAAATTGGGATCCATTTGCTATAGAATGAGACTGTATTTATAGATTTTCTAGGGCATAAACTGATGTGGTAGCAACCAATGGTTTGGATTTAATCTAGATAGATGAAGGGTGGAGGATGAAGAAGTTAGAGAGAAATAAGGAGAATGTTCCCTGCATGAAAACAATCTACCAAGTGTAGAGGAGAAAGGAAGAGCTAAGTGTCCCAGAGTTGTTTGGAATTTGTTGAGGATAAAGTCCAAATTAAATATTTGGAATATTTAATTTGTTGAGACACATGATGAGGTGGAAAGAGGAAAAGTTGTAGACATGTGACTATATTTAAATTTAGGATTTAAATTTAATGAGAGGAAAGATAATTAAATAAAAAAAACTATTCAAATTTGTTTATTTAATTAAAATTAAAAGAATGTGATTTAAGATAGAAGAATTAGAAAATGTGCACTATATAAATAAATTTAGAATTTATTTATAAATAGAGGAATTACAAGATTTATTAATTAAATAACTTGTATTTAATTAATTAGATTATCCAGACTGATTTTAGGTGTATACATTTTCCCCCTCTTTGAAGTGGTGTGTTTACACATTGCTTCAAAGAATTTTTTTTTATTAGTGCTGACTAAAAAAATTCGATGCCCTAGATGCTGGATTTTTTGAGTGATGATGGATATATGCCCCCTCAGGAGATAAATCAATGAATTTTTTAATTTTCAGGATTTTTTGATTTTTTTGAAATTTTTATGATTTTTTGAGTTTTTGATGATTTTGAAATTTTAGGATGATTTCAATGATTTATCTCCAAAAAATAATACTCATCCTACCCCTCTTAATAAGTTGATTAAGTAAATCCCCTTTGAAAATAAAATAAATCCCACCAAATACCCACTTAATCACCCCTTAAAAACATAAAAAGATGAAAAGAGTCTCATTTGTCTCATTTGCATTTTGAAAAAATTGGAGTGATTGAGTGAGTTTAGCAAATTGAGCAAGATGGCGATTCTGATCCAAACCCACTGATTCGAGCATGTTCATCATCACAATTGCTCGGCCATGCATGGACCTCTGGTACATACCTCAAAAAACCCCTTCGTGATTTTTTAATGATGTTTTACCCACATTTTTCAAGTTTAAAATTTTGTTTTACACGTTTTAGCACATCCAACAACCGCTTTAGTGCATCTACTTGTTGTTGTAGCACATAGAGTAGACTAGCGCATAGGCTCAAAATTTTGGCACAGTTAGTCAATGATGTGGCACATTGGGATTGTTAGAACATTTAGGTCAAGATACAACACATTTGATAAATGATGTAGTGCATATAGAGTTATAGCGCATGTAGGTCATGCGTTGGCACATAGGGTTATTTCTCCAGCGAATTGGGTCATTTAGTGCATTGATGAAATGAAATAATGCATTGATGAATTTTGATGGTGCATTTGGAAATTTAGCGCATAGAAACCCTGTTATGGTGCATTGATAGAATTCTCTAGCGCATCTATGTTTTTAGCGCATTGAAGCACTATTTTAGTGCACTTAGAATAGATTGATGAATTTTTTATTAGACTCCTTGATTTTGATGATTTTTTATCATGTCAGCTAATGTTTTGATGTTGTTTGATGATTTTTATTGATTAGATGATGATTGTGTTGATCTTCTTTTTCGGTATTTTTCCTTGATGTCAAAATTGTGTCTCAAATTGGCATCTTGGTGATTGATTATCAATTGCACAGTTTACATTCAAATGGTTGGCACTCTTGTTTATATTTTTTCTTGGCATACTTGGTTTTGGCTTCAGCAATGTGATGATGGTTTTGATGGTACTGATCTCTTGACTCCATGTGCAGATTACAAGGCATCTTGTTTATAGGATTATGATTCTATCTTTAGGTGGTATAGTTCTAGTTTGATAGGTTTGAAATTTTGAGCTATACTATGCTAAGGTGATCTACAGGTTTTCATTTTGTATATTTGTCCATGATCATGCTTTCATTTCATATAGCTATTTATATAGCTTTGGATTACAATCCGATATCACTTGGCCTCTATTTCTGAAAAAGGGTAATATCATTGCACTTTCTATAATGTTGTCTTGAAGCATTATTCTTGGCTCACTCTCATTTAAATATGACTTAGAAAGAATTCATACATGTATTGGGTCCTATAATTTCTATTTCATTAGGCCTTAAGGTCAACAGTAGGTATGAGGAAATAATCATTAAGTCACTTGGAAAGTGACTGGCATCGACCCTTAGTAATAATTTATTGGTTGTTAAGGTAGTCGACATGTTGGAAAGTCAAGGAAATTGCATTGTAATGATTTTAATTATTATGTCGGTCTTTTGCATGGGATAAATTTGATTATGTCAAATGGTTGAAACCACGGATTTGAAGTTCAATGTTTATTTGATTATTATATGTTTCATTTTGGACTTCAAATGATATTGTATCTTGTCAAAGTCGTCGATTTCTTTATCAAAGGAAAGTTAGGGCATTCTTGTTATGTTTCACAAGCTTGTGGGTTTGAAACCCTAGCATCTCTATCGCCATGGAAAGAAGGTATCAGCTATTACTTTGGTAACTTCTTATGCTGTAACTCATCTGATAGGAGGAAAGGCTCACTAAACAAATAATGAAGCCATTTGAAATCTGGTTCGCCATTTTATTGTGGGTGTGGACTCGTGCATGGAAGGAATATGTTGATTTTTCAATAGGTTGGACTGGTAAAGCTCTCACAAAAAAAATTCAGGTTCATTTTTTAGTTACCTAGAAGATCTTTAGGTATTATTTTATCTCACTAGTAAAAGCTTCGAAGCAGTCTCACTCTTTGGTCAAAAATTTGTGCTATGACTAGAAACTTTTTCATCTACAATCAGTCTTGTTGCTCGAATTTGCTAACGTGAAAAATATTTATTTATTTGACAATGATGCATTCAGTTCGGTTACTCTGCATTTCTATTTATGGGTGTTTAGAAAATATTGCTTAATTTTGTTCACCATGATGTGGGTTCGGTTATATTTCAGACTCTTTACTTTTTTAGCTAGTTAAATAAGGGATAAGATGCCTACTTGTCCTTGTATAAAATAGATTCATGAAGGGTATTTTATATCTCTTTGAATCTAAAATATGATTTACCTATTCATGCGTTATTATTGATTCTTTTTCAAATAGTATTGTGGGTGCAGATTCCATGTGTGGTTAGGGTTCAGAGTCTTCTTTCTCAAAATATATTTTCTTAACCATTTTGTTAGAAGCAATCTTCTAATTTAGATACTTCTCTGAATATATGTAATACTTGGCACAAAATTTGACAAAATTTGGATACATTAAATATTACCTCATTTGATAGAAAAGAAAAACATATGTTGTTGGTTATAATTTTTGGTAATTTTTAGTCATATCAGTTAGAGGAAAAAGAGAGTTTAATCACTGTTTTGGATCTATGAAAAATGACTGAGAAAAAGTGTGAGGAAAATAATGCTATTGTAATGTCTATAATATGAGACATGTTTTCATTCTAAGATTGTAAATCTGAAATATAAGTTCAATAACAATCTGACTCAAGATTAGATAATGGCTAGAATTATGGAGGTTCATTTTTGAACTTTGAGGATTGTAGGTATTGTCTGTTGAGAGGCACTTGTGAGAAAAGAGAGAAATAGAGAGACCCTCTGTATCATTGTATTTTCTGTAAACTAGAAATGGGTTTGTGCTCCTTGAATTGGTGTTTCAAAATGAGGGATTGGTGCTCCTTGAGTTAGTGCTCAGAAATCAGCCTATAAGGCATTGTTAAAAGTGGTTTTTCAAATATAAGCCTAAAAAGGAAACATTTTAGGAGTGGTTTTTCTACCCCGGGAGGGTTTTCCACTTGGCATATCTTTTGTCACTTTGCTCATCTGTGGTTCCTCTAATTTTTTGTGTGAATTCTTTATTATGCAATGTTTCACTGCCATTCATCTCATTTCAGTTATATGTGATTGCATTCAATATATGGATGAGTTGATCATTGATAAATGAGAGTATAAATCTTTATTGTTTTAGTTTTAGTAAAATTTGTCAATTCAGTTCATGACACTGATTCACCCTCCCCCCGTCTCAGTGTCTTTTTCACTCCAACAATTGGTATCAGAATGTAGGGTTCTCTGATAGGTCTAAACCGTGGATTGATTCTGTTTAAAATGTCTCAAGCTCATGAAGGCACATCTATGACTAGAGCTCCATTATTTGATGGAACATAATATGTTTTCTAGAAAATCAGAATGGAGACTTATCTAACTTCTATTGATCTCGACATGTGGAGCATAGTGTTAACTGGGTACATTGTACCAACTACATTGCTCACAACCTCTGATGAAAAGAAAATATATGAAACCAATGCTAGAGAAAAACATGCTCTCTTGTGTGCATTGACTAAAGATGTCTTTATCAAAGTCATGCATTACAGTTCTGCTAGGGAAATATGGGTTAAACTTGAAAGCATCTATCAAGGAAATTAAAAAGTTAAACAGTCAAAAGTCCTTACACTAAAACATCAGTTTGAGGAAATAAAAATGAAGGACGATGAAAAAGTAGCTGATTACTTTTTGAGAGTTGATGAAATTGTCAATGCTATGAAAGATCTGGGAGAAAAAGTAATAGAATTTGATGTTATAACTAAGGTCATCAAAACCTTACCAACTAAATTTCAAGCTAAGGTCTCTACTCTAGAAGAGAAGAAACACTTTGACCAGCTTACAAGGCACTCTGATTGCCTATGAAATTAGAATCAGTAAAAAAAATTCCTCTACAAAAGAAACTACCTTTAATATTGAAAGGAAAGAAAAAAGATGAGGTTAGTGAATTAGAATTTTCTAATTCTAAAGAATCCCATTTCATTAGAAAGCTCAAAAAGGGGTCTGGAAAATATAAAGGAAAACTTCCCTTCAAGTGTTTTAACTATGGAAAATTAGGTCACTTTACTGCAAAGTGCCCCTATGGTGATCTAAATAGTGACAATGAGAAATCTGAAAAAATGTCTAAGAAAAAGGCCTATAGACCTAAACGAAAATTCAACTTCAAAAAGAAGAAGAGTTTGTTCAGCAAAAATGAAACAGACACTGAATCTTAAGAATCTTTAGATGAAGAAGATGAAAACCTATTTATGGCTGAAATCATTTAGAAGAAGATACAAACAACAATGAGGTTGAAGATGGCGAAGTAGATCTAGAAGGTGAATTGAAATGTGCTTTAAAAGAGATTAGAAAACTCAAAAAACAAATGCTTTCTCAAGAACAAAATTCTGCTCAAGCTCTTGCTCGAGAGAAAATTTCAAATCAAGAAATTGTCTCCTTGAAGACTCGACTTGAAGAAGCCAAGAGAGTCGAGGATTTTATTTGTATTGGTATAGGTCATAAAGATCAAGAAATTCAAAAACTTGAACATGAAATTTTTGATCTTAGGAAAACTATTGAGAAGTATGAGAGTACTCTAAAAGTGAATAACATGCTTAGTATGCATAAATTGAACAAGAAGAAAACCGGTATTGGGTTCATGAAGGGTGAATGTTCAAATGATGGTGCAAAGAAAAATGATGTTGCTGCAAAAAAATGTTCTAAATATAATCATCTTGATTTTGATAAGAATCATGTTCATCCTTTTAGGAATAATAGAACTTTATATAATCTCAACCCTTTTTTTTATGGGTACTATTTTTTCTATAAAAGATTTGGCCACAAAGTGAGCTCTTGCAAGTTTATGAATCCTAGAACACCCAGATTTGGTCATAAGAAACACCTTGGTTTTGCTAGATAGATCAAATGCTTTAAATGTAATACCATGGGTCATTCTACTAAGTAGTGCAAATTTGATCTTCAAAATAAACAACAGAAAACAAAAAAGGTTTGGAAACCTAAAAATGTCAAAAATATAGAGCAAACTATGTTAGTTCAAACAAATTTTCATTCCAAGAAAAAGGACTTATGGGTCCTAGACAGTGGTTGTTCTAACCACATGATTGGTGACAAAGAAAAATTCATAAATCTTGAAGATTATGTAGGTGGGTATGTGAAGTTTGGTGACAATTCTCATATACAAATCAAAGGTAGAGGTTCACTTCTTCTGAATGAGGACACTCCTATCTACAATGTGTATTGTGTAGAAGGTCTAAAGCACAATCTTCTAAGTTTCAGTCAAATTTGTGATAGTGGCTATCATGTTTTGTTCACTTTAGAGGGATGTGAGATTAAAAATAAGCTTGGAAAGGCTATTGTTGTTGGAAGAAGGACTAAGGGAAATGTTTACAATCTTCTTGACACATATGGTAATGAAAACAATCAAGGTATATGTTTGATGAGTCAAGTTGAAGAAATTTTGCTATGGCACAAGAGACTAGGTCACATTAACTTTGACAATATGGTTAGGATCAGCAAAAACAAGAATGCAAGAGGTTTCCCTATCTTAAGAAAACATGAAAATGTAGTTTGTAAAGAATGTCTCAAAGGAAAGCAAACAAAGGTGAGCTTTAAATCTAAATAACATTCTTCTACTAGGCCTTTGAAACTTGTTCATGTGGATTTATGTGGTCCTACAAGGACTAGATATATCAATGGCGAGAAATATTTCATGTTATTTGTTGATGATTACTCTCGTATGGTATGGGTTACTTTTCTCAAGCATAAATCTGAAGATTTTGAATGTTTTAAAGTCTTTAGAAAAATGGTTGAAAGGGAGTCAAATTTAAAATTGAAATGTCTGAGATCTGACAAAGGTGGTGAATTTACCTCACAAGAATTCATTGACTATTGTGAAAAACATGGCATAAAAACACAATATGCTACTACTAGAACACGTCAACAGAATGGGGTTGTTGAGAGAAAGAACAAAACTACAAAAGAGATGGAAAGGACTATGTTGGATGAAGAAAAATTTCCAAACATGTACTAGAAAGAAGTTGTTCATACAGATATTTACATCTTGAGCAAACTACAAATCAAAGTGAAATCCACTTTCACTCCATATGAACTGTGGCATGGTGAATATGCCTCAACTAAATACTTCAGAATATTTGGCTATAAGTGTTTTATCAAGAGAGATGATGATAATTTAGGCAGCCTTCAATCTAAATTTGATGAAGGTGTCTTTATAGGATACTCCACTCATAGCAAAGCCTATAAATGCTTTAATAATAGGCTGAATAAGATTATTGAATCTATCAATGTCAAATTTGATGAAAATATGCTTTTAAATGCTGAACCTATGCAGGATGATAAGGAAGAAGAATTTGAACTTGAAATAAATTCAGAAGGCTTTGAAATAGCAAAGCCTGAAGTTGAATCAACAATTCCTAAACTAGCTAAAGCAAATTCTAAAAATGTTGAAACAAGTCCTGAAAAATGTGTAACAAAAACCCATTCAAAATCTCTTGCTAGAAACCATCCTAAAGATCTAATTATTGGAGATAAATCTATAGGAGTTCAAACAAGAAGAAGAATTGTTAAATTTGATGAAAAAGATCACATAGGTGAGCTTACAGTTTTTTGCTTGTTTACACAGTTTGAGCCAAATTTTTTTGATGAAGCTCTAACTGATGAATGGTAGCTTAATGCAATGCAGGAAGAATTGATCAAATTGAGAAAAATCATACTTGGGAGTTAGTCCCAAGACCAGATGACAAAAATGTCGTAGGGGGAAAATGGATATTCATAAATAAATATGATGAAAATGGCCATGTTGTTTGCAACAAGGCTAGGTATTTCTGCAAAGGATATGCTCAACAAGAAGGTATTGAATTTGGTGAAACCTTTGCACCTATAGCTAGACTTGAATCTATTAGAATATTTTTGGCTTATTTTGTTTTCAAGAACTTTACTGTATATCAAATGGATGTCAAAACTGCTTTTTTGAATGGTTATTTAGATGAAGAATTTTATATAGAATAGCCTGAAGGGTTCATTTGTAAAAACAAGCCTAATCATGTTTACAGGCTGAAAAAGGCTCTATATGGTTTCAAACAAGCTCCTAGAGCTTGGTACTCTAGATTGGATAATCATTTTATTTCAAAAGGTTTTATTAGAGGAGGTGTTGACAACAATCTTTATGTTAAGATTGAAGGTTCTGATATTCTGGTTGTTGAAATCTATGTAGATGATACTATCTTTGGCTGCAACAATATTAATTTGAGTAAAAAATTCTCTCAGATTATGGAATCTGAGTTTGAAATGTCAATGTTGGGAGAATTAACTTTTTTTCTAGGTCTTCAAATTTCTCAACTTGAAACTGGTATTTTTATCTCTCAAACAAAGTATGCAAGAGAGATGCTCAAGAAATTTCAAATGGATGAATGTCATCCAGTTACCACTCCAATGGTTATAGGCTGAAAACTTAGCAAGGTTGATGATTCTCCTAATGTAAATCCAACTGACTATACGTCAATGATTGGCAGCTTGTTATATCTAATAGCTTCTAGACCTGACATAATGTAGGTAGTTTTCATGGTTGGAAGATTTCATTCATCTCCTAAGGAATCTCATATTAATGTTGTTAGAAGGATTGTTAAATATGTTTACGGTACCCTTGATTATGGTCTTTGGTATCCTAAAAGCAATGATTTTTCATTAATTGCATATACTGATGCTGACTGGGTTGGTTGTATAGATGATAGGAAAAGCACTAGTGGTGCAACTTTCTTTCTTGGTGATCGATTAGTGGCATGGCGCAACAAAAAACAAGAATCTGTTTCACTCTCCAGTACTAAAGTAGAATATATTGCTGCCACCTCTTGCTGTACTCAAGTAATCTAGATGTTACAAACTCTATTTGACATGGGTATTGAAGTTCCTAAACCTATTTCTCTTATGTGTGATTATACTAGTGCGATTAACATCTCCAAAAATCTTGTTACGCACTCTCGTACTAAACATATTGCGATTAAATTTCACTTTCTTCATGAAAAGGTGCTAGCTAATGAGGTTTTTGTGCAATATGTTCCTACACAAGCACAAGTAGCCAACATCTTCACTAAGCCTTTGGCTAAAGAGGTATTTGAAATACTTCAGTCTAGATTGGGAGTTGTCTCTCAATCTTTGCTCTCTTAATAATTTATCTTGGTGTTAGGGGGATCTTGTTAGCACTCTTAGCAACTTTTAGCTGCTTCATATGGTTTTCTATTTTTTTCCCCATTGCTATATCTGCAACTTTTTTTGTTCAACTTCTTGGCATTTCACTATTTTTTTTCCCTTTGTCCTTGTGACAAAAAGGGGGAGACTTATGAGCTCTTGGTTCTGGTTTAGTTTTTTGGATTGATGGCTCAATTTTTGCCATCAAGGTAAAATGGGGAGTTTGTTGAGCTTCTCTTTTGGTATTTTTCCTTGATGTCAAAATTGTGTTTTAGATTGGCATCTTGGTGATTGATTATCAGTTTTACAACTTACATTCAGATGGTTGAAACTCTTGTTTATCTTCTATCTTGGCATACTCGTTTTTGGCTTTGGCATTGTGATGATGGTTTTAATGGTACTAATCTCTTGACTCCATGTGTAGATTACAAGGCATATTTTTTTATAGGATTATGATTCTATGTTCAGGTGGTATAGTTCTAGTTTGACAGGTTTGACATTTTGACCTATACTGTACTAAGGTGATCTATACGTTTTCATTTTGTATATTTATCCATGATCATGCTTTCATTTCATATAGCTATTTATATAGCTTTGGCTTACAAGCTGATATCACTTGGCCTCTATTTCTGAAAAAGGGTAATATAATGGCACTTTCTATAATGTTGTCTTGAAGCATTATTCTTGGTTCACTCTCATTTTAATATGACTTAGAAAGAAGTCATACCTATATCGGGTCCTATAATTGCTATTTCATTAGACCTTAAGGCTGACAACAGGTATTAGGAAATAATTGTTAAGTCACTTGGAAAGTGATTGACATCGACCATTAGTAATAATACCTTAGTTGTCAAGGTAGTTGACATGTTGGAAAGTCAAGGAAATCGCATGGTAATGATTTTAATTATTATGTCAGTCTTTTGCATGGGATAAATTTGATTATGTCAAATGCTTGAAACCACGGATTTGAAGTGCAATGTTTATTTGATTGTTATATGTTTCATTTTGGACTTCAAATGACATTGTATCTTGTCAAAGTCATTGATTTCTTTAGCAAAGGAAAGTCACAGAATTCTTGTTGAGTTTCACAAGCTTGTGGGTTTGAAACCCTAGCATCTCTTCCGCCATGGAAAGAAGGTATCAGCTATTACTTTGGTAAATTCTCATGCTGTAACTCATCTAACAGGAGGAAAGGCTCACTAAAAAAAAAATGAAGCCATTTGAAATTTGGTTGGTGATTTCACTGTGGGTGTGGACTCGTGCATGGAAGGAATATGTCAATTTGTCAATCGGCTGGGCTTGTAAATATCTCACAATAGTTTTTCAGGTGCATTTTTCAGTTACTTAGAAGATCTTCAGGTATTCTTTTATCTCACTGGTGAAATCTTTGTAGCAGTCTCACTCTTTGGTCAAAAATTTCTATGACTAGAATCTTTATCATCTACAATTAGTCTTGTTGATCGAATTTACTAAGGTGAAAAAGATTTATTTATTTGACAATGATGCATTTAGTTCGGTTACTCTGCATTTATATTTATGGGTGTTTTGAAAACATTGCTTTTTTTTTTTCACCATGATGTGGGTGCGATTACATTTTAGACTCTTTACTTTTTCAGCTGGTAAAATAAGGGATAAGATACTTGCTTGTCCTTGTAAAAAATAGATTCATGAAGGGTATTTTATGTCTCTTCAAATCTGAAATATGATTTACCTATGCATGCATTATTATTGATTCCTTTTCAAATAGTATTGTGGGTGCAGATTTTGTGTGTGGTCAGGGTTCAAAGTCTTCTTGCTCAAAATACATATTCTTGACCATTATGTCAGAAGAAATCTTCTATTTTGGATACTTCTCTGAATCTTTGTAATACTTAGCACAAAATTCAACAAAAGTTGATACATTAAAGATTACCTCATTTGATAGAAAAGAAAAACATATGTTGTTGGTTGTAATTTTTGGTAATTTTATGTCATATCAGTTAGAAGAAAAAGAGAGTTTAATCACTATTTTTGATCTATGAAAAATGATTGATAAAAAGTGTGAGAAAAATATGGCTATTGTATTGTCTATATTGTGAGACATGTTTTCAGTCTGAGATTGTAAATCTGAAATATAAGTTCAATAACAACTTGACTCAAGATTAGATAATGGCTAGAATTCTGAAGGTTCATTTTGGAACTTTGAGGATTGTAGGTATTGTCTATTGAGAGGCACTTGTGAGAAAAGAGAGACCCTTTGTATCGTTGTATTTTATATAAACTAGAAAGGGGTTGGTGCTCCTTGAAATTGGTGTTTCAAAATGAGGGGTTGGAGTTCAGAAATCAGCCTATAAGGCATTGTTAAAAGTTGTTTTTCAAATATAAGCCTAAAAAGACAATAGTGTAGGAGTGTTTTTTCTACCTCGGTAGGGTTTTCTACTTGGCATATCTTGTGTCTCTTTGCTCATCTATGGTTCCTCTAATTTATTGTGTGAATTCTTTATTATGCAATGTTTCACTGTCATTCATCTCATTTCAGTTATATGTGATTGCATTCAATATATGGATAAGTTAATCATTGATAAATGAGAGCATAAATCTATCTTGTTTCAATTTTAGTAAAATTTGTCAAATCAGTTCATGACACTGATTCACCCCCCCTCTTAGTGTCTTTTTCACTCCAATAGATTGATCTCATGATAGGTGAGAATCAATGATAGAATGATCATAATTGACCTCATGATAGGTGAGGATCAATGATAGATTGATAATAATTGACCTCATGATAGGTGAGGATCAATGATAGATGCTCATGAGATTTGATCAAAGTCTCACCAAAGCTGATTAGATTGATAGGTTGATTGATATTGATTGATTGAAAAGATTGTTGATTTGCTATATGTTATGATGATAGGAGCCTTCAATAGTCCTAATGTCATGGGAGCATTTTTCGAGGACCTAGGTTTTGATTCCACATCTGGCATAGGTTGATCTTGTTGTGATTGGTGTTAGAGTAAAGGTTTTAACTTAATTATGTTGATTAAGTTACTTTTATTCCCTTCTTAAGATTTCACTTTAGTTTGCATAGAGTGACATTTAATAATTATATTAATTATTAAATGTTTTCCTATTAGGGTTCTTTTTAGGGTATTTCCTATTAGGGTTTCTTTTAGGGTTTGAATGATCTCCTTCTTAAGGATTGATCCATTGTATATTCATTAATTCCCTTTTGTTCTAATAAGATAATTTCTCCATTTTTTAGAGCTTCAAACTCTTGTTTGTTTTCTCCATCCATTCTCTTCCTTGTGATAGGTATTCATTTGCATGTAGGTGTTCTTGGAGTCTAAAGTTTGTTTTGACAACTTATGCATGGTATCAGAGCTTTCCTGTTGCATGCCTATTCTTTTTTGAAGAATTTGGAGCTATTTGGAGCTACAAGGGTTGGATCAGGCATTCATAGTTTAAAGGCTTGCTTAGGCCTTACACAAGGTACCCGGAGGTAACTGTGTCCGCAAGCCTGCGGGCCCCTATGTATGTCAGCCGACATACTGCCAGCCACCAATAGCTTTATTGTCGATTGACGGTTTGATAGTACCGTCAATGGTGGTACCTTGGTTGGCCACGACCCCTATGTGGGCGTCATTTTAAAAAAAAAAAAATTACTATTTTTTTTTTTTAAAACAATTTTTTATGTAATAAGCCCAATCAAAGAAATGTGGTGACAATCATTTGGCCGTCAAATTTAACCTCACATTTGCAATGACAACCATTTGACCGTCAAATTTAATGCAACACTAGTTTTTTTCCCTTTGGAGCTATTTTTCTCTAGAGGCTATATCTTGGGCATACAATATCGTTTTTTGGCAAACGAGATATCATCGAATAGCTAGTTTTGTCAACTTTCCAGTGGTGTGGGTCTCATTACTTCATTTTTCTGTTGGTGCATTCTAGAGCTAGTTGAAGACAAAGGGGCTATTTTCAGTTTCGAGCTCATAACTTTTGACCAGTTTCTCCATTTTTTGCGATCTCAGCGACGTTGGAATCGTCTTTCAGAGCTCTTCAGTTTCATCCATGTAATTTTTTTCAGATTTCACTCCAAGTATGTTTTATTCAGTTTTTTGTGTTTTCACACTCTGGTGAATTACCTGGACATATTTTCTCTTGGGAACTTCTCGTTTGTATGGGTTGCTTCATTGTTTGGTTGTTATTCATGTATTTGCAGATTTTTTTCCTTTGAGCACATTTTGAGCATCATTTGTAAGCAATATTTTATTTAAACGCACTAAGATAAAGTGCCACACTATTGTACATGTATTTTTGAGGATTTTGCACATAAGGTTGTGCCATATTTTGTACTTGGACTGTATAATAAAAGTGCCATGGGGGGTTGTGTAGTTCCTTTATTTTTTGATCACACCTTTGTTTGGTGAGTGTCCCTCCACAACTACAATGAATCCATATGATTTCAGCCTCATGCATGTGTGCTTTGTTTTTGCACACCACTTTTTCAGTTGCAAGTGCTTTCTTGTGCACTTTCAGATGTTGTATCTTCTCCTTCATGCACTAAAGGGTGTTACACACCATTTGAGTGGATCTGTCAGGCTCTCCCAATTCAACATTATGGGGGGGTGTTATCATGTTCATGCTAATGCTTCCTTGGCTTTGCCTTGGAAGGAATCTTCCATTCTCAGTTGATCAATGTTTTTCAGACTATTGGTACTTGTGCCATATGTATCTTCATTCTAGGTGTTTTCCTTTATTTACCATTTGATTCAAGTAGTGTCATTTGGGGCACTCATGCAGATTGTTGTCTTCTTGATCCTGATCATCTTATCTTCAGAGGAGGTTCATCAACACCATAGCAGTCATCTTTTGGAAGTTGTTTGCAGCTTCTTCTGCTTTAGTGATGTTCTTCATGGCTTTCAGCATCTCTTTTTGGAGTAGAGTTTCTCCTATGAGGTTTTCTCTATTTCTCCACTTTACAGATATTTGGTTGTATTTGGGTACCTGATCTGGCCTAGTTGTCGGGACCCATGTTTACCTTCCTGCATGGTAGTTACATTTTCTTTTTTGCACATGTTTGTAGCTGCACTCTTGCTCATATTAAGGGGGGGTGTTAGAGTAAAGGTTTTAACTTAATTATGCTGATTAAGTTGCCTTTATTCCTTTCTTAAGATTTCACTTTAGTTTGCATAAAGTGATATTTAATAATTATATTAATTATTAAATGTTTTCCTATTAGGGTTCCTTTTAGGGTTTTTCCTATTAGGGTTTCTTTTAGGGTTTTCATGATCTCCTTCTTAAGGATTGATCCATTGTATATTCATTAATTCCATTTTGTTCTAATAAGATAATTTCTTCATTTTTTAGAGCTTCAAACCCTTGTTTATTTTCTCCATCCATTCTCTTCCTTGTGATAGGTATTCATTTGCATGCAGGTGTTCTTAGAGTCTTAAGTTGGTTTTGACAACTTCTACAATTGGACGATGCAGATTGCCCTCTTTATTAGATATTCCCTAGCACGAGATTAATAGGGGACTTCTAACTACTTTGGCAGAGAGGTGGCACAGTGATCATAACACCTTTCACTTAGCCACCAGTGAGATGACAATCACACTAGAGGACATTTATCATATTCTATGGATTCCAGTCATTGGTGAGCTAGTTGTCTATGATTCCACTGAGTAGAGAGGGAATGATGCACTACAAAGATTTTTTGAGGATGACCAAATATGCGGATATGAGATTCCATGGTGGGATATGGTTGATGCATATGCGACATTGGCATGTGTTCTTGTTGCGTTTATCAAAGGTTTTCTATTTTCTAACCATAGGTCGAAGGGACTCTCAGTTGGTTGGGGTTAGATTTTTGAGAGCATGATCACACATAGCACTCAATATGTGTGGGGATCTTGCATGCTCCCACATTTTTATTATGATTTACATTAGGTTGTTTATCTCAAAGAATCTAGTTTATCATTTGGGGTTACATTGTTGCAGATATGGGTGTGGGAGCATATGGTTGTCACATGCCCTATTGCATATAGATAGAGGCCAGTTTTTTGACCATATTTGCATGGGTATATAGGTCCATTTTTCCAACATAAGCTAGGAAAACTGGAGTACTGGAGGAGGGTTCTTAATGATCTTGATACTATGACATGGAGACCTTACTTAGACTGTGAGAAATGGCTAGAGGATGACATGAAGATGCCATATGTGCACACAACTAGGTACCTAATTGAGAGGACACCATTCATTATTGAGAGATTCTTGTTGATGAGAGTACTTTGATAGTATGGCAGAGTACAAGGTATGCCTCATGGAGTTGCTCTTTAAGCATATCGACGAGTGGATATACTAGAGTGGGGACCAACTTTATCATATGATGCAACTTGTCAAGAGTACCGGGGATTACAACCAATGATATGGGAATACCACCCAGAGATTGTAGAGGTTTCCATATCAGAGGAGTATGTACACTAGTTGTCGCCCACAAAAGGATATAAAAGTCATGGCATATACTAACTTGGGAATTGGACATTCCAGTAGGTGACTAACATCTTCTTATGGTCATTCATTTACATTTTCAAACCAAGGAATGTATACTTGAAATGGAGCGGCACTGTATGTGCACTAAGAACCAGTTTTAGCCATAATTTACTAGAAATAAATTCTTGAAAGGAATTCTACTTCTGATGCATGAGTGTAATGTAAAGTCTTCTTAACTTAAGAATATCTTAATCAAAGCAAAAAGCATGACAACTATTACTAAGGAAAAAACTATGAACTGGTCTTATGCTATAGGAACAATATAAGACTGAGTTTGCACTGAAACTTTCGAGAATGAAATTCTAACTTATAGTCAACAAAAAATAAACAACTAACTACATGTACTTACTAAGTGGGCCCCCTTAGCAAGAATCAACTAGTTTATGCAAGAATTAAACTCAAAACTTCATCATCTTTTATTCATAACCTGGAATCATATACATTGGTCATTCTGCTATTGAGAAAACTAACACAAAACTCTGTTTCTCATTGTAACACTAATCTTGATACACTCTGTTCTATTCTACTCTAGTCTAGTTTAATCTCATCTAATATATTCACTCATGCAAGAGGAACATTTATTTATAGAAAAGCAACTAACTACCTAACTCTAACAGAGAAAGAAGTGTACATAAATGCTTCCTAATACCGAGGAACAAACTTCTCATAAATAAAAGCATATCTATTCAATTGATTCAGAGAGAATCTAGCATTCCACTCTTCCTAGATTAATGATCATTTAGATTTCCTCCCAACGACCCAGCCAGAGAGTCTTTGTTGGAACAACTTACTCGATGTCATGCTCAAAATAGACTTTACTACAGGGTCGAGATCTATTGCGCTTTGACTCGTTCATGCCTCTTTCAACAACCTGCAATACACATGGCGACAGAAGCAAAAGAAATCACCCACATAATAACACGATACACATCCATTAATCACACACATTAAATCCATTCATTACCCAAAAACCACGTGCATTATATCAGTTATTTGGGAGGTCAAACAAGGTAGTAAATATAGACACACAAAGATGTTAAGCTGCAGGAATATAGGAATGTGTTTCCATAGGATACTACCCATTTTTAGATAAAAAGTCTTAAATCAAAGAGTTTAAACAACTACTAGCAAAAGAGTAAGGGTATTAAAAAATACATCATGACATTCAAATTATGAGCATATTTCGAGCTCATTGTTTCCCCCCTACTTATCCTAATGATGGTCCTCCAACATTAAGCTTTCTAGTTTTTTCTCTGAAATCAGTAGGAGTAGCATGGCCCTACATTGAAGTTCTGAATTTGTAGTAGAAGCCTTTGAAATTTTTCCATCTCTCATACCTGTGGGTTTCTACATCCTCATTAACATTTGTAGCCAAATAAGGGTAAAGTGGCCACATCAAAACTAGAGGTCGAAATATTAATGGCAACCATAACTCAAACCTTTCCTGGAGACCCAGCTATATATACCCTTTTGACCTTTTGATGGCTGCTCTAAAGTTGAAAGGGCTATGAGGCTCAGATTTTCTTAGACCAATAGTCAATTTTTCCCATCTTGTTTTAATTCTGGAAGATGAAAGCTTCCAAAACAAATATTTTTGGTCTTTGAATTAATCATACACCTGCTTCCTGATATCAAATATTTTTCTCTTGCTGTAGGATCATAGAATCCATATGCAATAGTAAGCCAGGTTCTTAGAACTGTTTGAGGATCTGAGCTTTCAGGTCATAGGGGAATAGGTTCTTTCCTTTCAGCCTCTTCATAAGCCTCTAATTGCTTCCCATATTTATTTTCATTAGTCGCCCAAGACATAAGTGACCTCAGATGAATTTCACCAATGTAGAGAAGTGGATTCCATTATGTTTCAAAGGAAATTAGCAAATCATGTAGATAAAACTCACATAAAGAATTTCTTAGCCAATTGGGTGTTGTTTGATATGCATCATGCTGTGTGAATGTGAGGGTCTTGATTCTTGGAAATTCTCATTAATTGAAACCAAAGAAATTACTCTTTAAGGCACATAGCATATACCCTAGGTGGTGGTCTACATTCCATAATTTTACTAGATACCTTCATCATTTCATTCATTTTCTCTTTCATTTCCTGAATTTCCTGTTTTTGTCTTTCAATTTCCTTTTTCAATTTCTTCTTTTCTTCTTCCCGAAGACTTTGTTGAAGGTCAATTATAGCCAGATGGCAGAAACTCAAAGTTTGAAGTGTAATAGGGCTCCAGGTAATCCTAAGATGTTCTAAATATTCAATCAACAATGTCCTTTGCTACACAACCAATGCATGACAAGTTTTAGAGGGCAATGATGTTTCATTGAATACTTCAGTTTGTTCAAGTTGTTCTTCCTCTTGTTGTAGGATGGAATCCTGTTGCTGCTCAGGAGGAGATTGTGTTTCTCCTGAAATTTTCTCAACTGCATCAGCCAAATCATTAAGACTTGGCATCCTCCTTTCATTACCACTACCATGTCGTGCTTCCTCAACTTCCTCTGTCTTATTTTGCAATTCCTTGGGAATAACAGATGAATTGTGTGGAACATTCTCAGATATACTCTGAGAACCATCATGACTGAGCTCCTCAAATTCCTTAGAAATGACTATAATTTCAGGTTGAATGGAGGTTGAGGTAACTTTACTCTATTTCCTTGTTGAAATTATTTTTGGCAATGTAACAGTTGCAAGAGGCTCCTTTGGAGATCTCCTCTTTCTAACTTTCCTAGAGGATTCATACTCAGTAGGAGAAGGTGATGGTGAAATTGTGGTGGCAACAGGTGTTGCTATAGGAGAAAGTGGAGTAGAAAATTTTCTATTTTAAACATGAGGGCTTGATTCTGGGGTTTCTTATGCCCTAGATGACTCTCCTACCTTTGTTTTCCTTTTTTCTTTTCTACCAGCAGACTTGGTTTTTACTTGGGTAGAGGGTTTTGGTGTAGTAGCTGCAGGACTAGGTGCTAGAGGAGAAAATGATTCTTGCTCTGCTTCCCTACTCGTAGATTCTATGTCCATTTTATTTTTCTTGTGCTATGCAGGGAGTGCTCTAGGAGGTTTTGGAGGTTGCAGACCCTTCTAGGCAACAAATTCCCTTCAAGAAAGGGGTGATACATCCCTTAGGGAACACTCTATCAAGAATTTAATGAGGGGATGATGGGTGATAGAGTTGTCCTTACCCCTATGGGTTTCATGGGCACTACATTCCAAAAGGTTTAACAAAAAGTTTACAACATTGACAACTAAACCATGCCTCATATGACTCAATAGTTTAAAATGATAAGAATGCAAATAGGAAAAACATCCCTCACAAGTCAAATACTTGATTATGAAAGAGGCATATTCTGAATATGGTTAAGTCAGTGACACCCATTTGCATCCTTGTTTGGAAACCTCTAAGGGTCCATCTGTTGGTATTGTGAATTCTACCCTAGGAGAGACAACATCTCTTCCTGAAGGAAAGTTTTCTCCTACTGTCGGAAGCCTAGTTACTTCAGGAATCTGCTCTTTTGTAACGGCTACTATCAAAACCCACACTGTAGCTTCTCCCTCTGAAAGAGTTGTCAAAAACTCACCTGCAACTTCCTCATTAAAGGAATCTATCATTAGAAAATAATTAAGCCATCCGTAATTGTTGAATGCTTGAACCACTTGAGGATTTTGCATCAAGGCTTCATGAGTTGCAGGCTCATTTCTTATTAACTGTGAACCCCTAAACCTGCAATTGCACAAAGATGACAAAATTTTTTAGTGTTAGATCAAAATGCAAGCAAATATGAAGGATTCCCCATGAAATCCACCTATTTAAGCTAATATTAGGAAATGAAGATCAAAACTTAAATGATATGAAAGTAAATCCTAATCTAGCCAATAGAATGATGATCTTATGGGGGAATTGGTGCCAATGATGTGTTGGAATTGGCCCTTTCCCAATTCCTAAGTAGCAATGATATGACTGATGAAGAAATGGTCAAATCTCCAAAGAGATTTGAGCATAACCTTGGTGCAAATGTGAAAATATTAATGGATGCTTGGATGAAAAGAGAAAAATTAGTTCTCAATTGGAGAGAGTAATTTTTCATGTGAATTGTGGATGAGAAATGAGGAGAGGAGTCTCCAATTTATAGACTTCAATTTCAAAGAAGTGAGAAAGATTGAGCAATGTGGGACAAAGGATAATCCAATGGCATTGTGCCACTTTTCCACATGTGACTGGATGAGGAATGAGCACATTTTGGCCAATATGCATGATAAATGCATAAATTTGAATTTGAAATGTTGAGTTGACTTGTTGAAGGGGGAAGGGAAGTGAAGTAAATATCACTTGGCTCAAGGTCAAGGACATGTAAGAGGAATTGAATGCCTTATTGGAAGGACCAAGTCCACTTGGCCTTTTTGAATTCAAATGAGGGAATATTCCCTTTTGATGCTTTGTGAGGGAAAATAGAAGAATTAATAAATCAAAGTATTTGATTTATTGTGCAACTTGCATTCTTTAGAGGATTTTTGTGAGAGGGATTAACTTAATAATGTTTTGATTAATTTAATGAAGAATTAGGTGATGAGACAATTTAAAATTAGATTTATGAATTGATTTATGTCAAGAAGTGAGAGAAAGTGATTTATTAAATAAATGATTTGATTTATTAAATCAAGAAAGAATCTGTTAGATTAAATCAAATAAGGTTTTAATTTATTTATTTAATAGGAGGACTTTAGAGATTTTAATTAAATAAAATGATTTATTTAATTAAACAAGAATGTAAGGTTAATTAAATTAAATTGATTTAATTTAATCACTGACAGAGGAAGAGTTAATCCAATAAATAGTGATTTATTGAATTAAAAGATAGAAAGTGATGAAATGTTGAGAATGTGATTTAAGAGGAAACATTGTTAGTAATCAGGATCAAGTGTGCCCAAAACGAACTTGTACATTCTCCATGTCTACACTAACTAGCCACCCATATTCACAAATTATCCCAGCTGAAATTCCTGAAACTCAAACTTCTAAAAATTCAAAAAAAAAACTTTTCTTCGCCCTGCTTCTTTCTTTTCAGTTGTTACCTTTCTTTACTTACCAAGAATGATAAAAAGGATAATTGCATGAAATGATTATTAGAAACTACTCAAATCAAGTAGTTAACTTGTTGATCAGGATAAAAGCACATAGTCATACTTGGTAAGTACAAGAAAATAAAACTATCTTGACAGACGTGGCAATGGCACAAGAATTTTTTTTTAAATGAATTATTCCCGCCCCCTACTTAAAATTTGGCATGTGTCCACACATGTGCGAAAGGATAGGAAAAAAATAGGAAATAATGACTGATAGATAATAGTAATTAATGAATAAATGAAATAAATAAATGATGTGACAATAAAAGATATCACGTACCTTATAATAAGTGCTCGTAGATGTTGGGGAAAGATCACAATGCAGCTTGAAAGGACTATTGGAATGGTAACCATAAATGAAGGTGGTACGATAGGATGGATGACATGGATGGTTGATGTGGAAGAAGATGGAATGAATGATGGTGACGGATTAAATAAAATGGAGAAAGTGGCTTCCTTAAAAAGGAAACCTTTATTATGGGCATGTAACATAGCATTTTAAAGAGATGCTACAAGAAAAATACCGAAGCCTTTTGCTGTAGGAAGATCAGTGGTTGCATCCGAAATAAACTACTTCATAAATTCTTCCTTGGATGCTGGCTTATGATACAACCTGAGAAGGTGTCCATTAACCAGTAGCTTGAATTGGACAAGATCTATTGTAGCCAACTGAACTAAACCATTATCAAATACATTTTCTATTTCATAAGGACCAAGCCATCTTGTGGTGAGTTTACCTTGAATTTCGTTGTACCTGGAGTCATAGAGTAACGCCCAATCACCAATAGAGAATTGCTTAGTTCTGATATGGTGGTCATGCCATTTCTTTCTCTACTATTGGATAGGTTCAGTATGCTGTAGGGAAACTTTCCTTATCTCATCCAATGCATTTAGCTGTAGGAGGCATTCCTTTTGGGCTTCTGAAAGATCAATGTTAAGTTGAAGAGCAGTTCTTAAGGTCTTATGCTCAAAATTTATTGGCAACATGATAGTTTTTCCATAGAGTAACTCAAAAGGGGTAAACCTTGTAGTTGTTTTCCATGTTGTCCTATAGGCCCAGACTGCTTTTGGAAGACGACTGCTCCAATCTTTCTTGTGTAACTGTACTATTTTAGTAAGGATTGCCTCTAATTATTTATTGGTAACCTCTACCTAACCATTGGCTTGAGGGTGATAGGGGCTTGAATTTTTGTGCCTGATCTTGTAATCATTCATCAATGCAGTGATTAAGTTTGATGTAAACTGAGCTCCTTGATCAGTAACAAGTTCCCTTGGGACTCCAAACTAAGTAAAAATTTTCTCATATAGGAACTCAACAACTTTATTTTCATGGGCATGTGTCATTTATTTCACTTCCACCCACTTGGTTACATAATCTATGCAAACCAAAATGTATGATTTCCCATTGGATGGAGGATTAATAGGCCCAAAAAAATCCATGCCCCACTTGTCAAAGGGATTGACTACTACTTGAGGATATAGGGGCATTTCATTAGACCTTGTTGGTCTCCCCATGCATTGACATTTGTCACATTTTCTGGTGTAGGCTACAATATCCTTGTGTAGTGTGGGCCAATAGTACCCTGTGTTAAGCACTTTCATTGATGTTCTCTTAGATGAAAAGTGCCCACTACATGGCTCATCATGACAAGAATGCAAAATTTCATAGGTCTCATCTTCTCTAACACACCTTCGCATGACTTGGTCAAGTCTTGTGTAAAATAAACAGTCTGCAATCTATGAAAAGTTAAAACTTTTCTCTATCAACAATTTTTTGTCCTTTGGTGAGAAGTGAGTTGGGATCTTGTTGGCTGCTAAATAATTTACAATATCTACATACCATGGAGTTTGAGTAGCAATAGAAAATAGATGTTGATCAGGAAAGCTATCATCAATTACCTCAGGGGTGTCAAGTGTAGTTGTTTAAATTCTTGACAAGAAATCAACCACCACATTTTCTCAGCCTGGCTTATCAATAACTATGATATCAAATTCCTACAACAATAGGAGCCATCTTGCTAATCTACCAGATATAGTAGGCTTATTCATGAGGTACCTTATTTCTGCATGATCTGTATGAATAAATATTTGGTAACCAGTGACATAATGTCGAAACTTGTTCAAGACATACACAACTACTAGCAATTATTTTGATATGACAGTATAGTTTAATTTAGGGCCTTAAAGGTTTTTGCTAATGAAATATATGGCATTCTGTATGGAATTCTCTTTCTATCCTTAAACTGCCCCTATGGCATAATCATAAGCATTCATGTGTATATGAAAGGGAAGACTCCACTTTGGTCCTTGAAGAACAGGTGCCTGAGTAAGTAAGTTCTTAAGTTGCAGGAAAGATTTTTCATAGGCCTCAGTCCAGTTAAATTCACAATCCTTAGTCAGTAAGGCATATAATGGACTGACTATTTTGCTGAAATCTTTGATAAATCTTCTATAATATCTAGCATGTCCTAAGAAGCTTCTAACATCCTTTTGTTTCATAGGTGTTTACAAAGTTAGAATGACTTCTTCTTTTGCAGGATCAACTTGAATTCCTACCTAAAAGATATGATGGCCTAAAACAATTCCTTCTTGCATCATCATAAAACACTTTTCACTATTCAAAGACAAATTGTGCTCCTTACATCTTTTCAACACTTTCTCCAAATTTTCTAATGCTTCTTCATAAGTAATTCCATATGTGGTGAAGTCATCCATGTAGATATCCATAGAATCATGAGAAATGTCAGCAAAAATACTGATGACTACCCTTTGAAATGTTGTAGGTACATTACATAGGCCAAAAGGTGAGACAGAGTAGGCAAAATTTTCCCATGGACAGGTAAAAGTTGTTTTGTCCTGGTCCCCAGGGGCAATCTTAATATGATTATACCCACTATATCCATCCAAAAAGGAGAAATACTTTTTACCAGACAATGAGTCTAGCACTTGGTCAACAAATGGTAGTGGAAAGTGATCCTTTTTAGTTGTTGTGTTCAACTCCCTGTAGTCTACACAAACTCTCCATTTTCCACTTTTTTTAGAAACGATCACCAATGGAGATACCCATTGACTGCCTAAAATACGGTAGATAAAACCAACATCAAGCAATTTTTGGAGCTCACTTTTAACTATTTCCCTGAGTGTTGGGTTTATCATTCTTTGAGGTTGCCTAACAGGTGAACAATATTCCTTAATGTAGATTCTATGAGTACACAGTTGAGGATCTATTCCCTTCATATCCCCATAGTCCCATGCAAAAGCTCTATGTTGATCTTGCAACATTTTGACTATGGTAGTTTATTGAGAATGAGGCAACTTATTATTAATATTCAGACAATGGCCTAGAGATAGTTCAATTTTCTTGGTAAGATCATTCATGGAGGCTACTGATAAAGGTGGTGTCCATATTTCTTGTGGAAGCAAATGTTGATAAACTCCAGGAAATTTAGGTGGCAGGCTCTCAGGATTCAATTGTTGTAGGAAACACTACTGATGATAGTTATCTAGAACAGATGGGCTACTCATATCAGAGGTGGACCGCAAAATGTGTAAAAGCAGGTCATTCTCACTTTAAAGTTGGAAAAATGGATTAGTTTGCAACATCATTAGCTGAGCCAATGAATTGAATTCTTTAGTTTCTTCTCCTAAATCTAGCCAAATTGGTTGAGACAAGTCTGGCTGAGGCTAGGTAGGTGGGTATAAAGCCAATTTATTTGTTAACTAACTATTAGAAATCGTCATGTCTCTTGAAAGACATCCTCTAAAAGCATCAGTTGTGGCTAACCATGGTCTACCTAGGATGATAGGATATCCTCCCAAATTTGGCTTAGTTGACAATATGGTGAAATCTGCTGGGTATTCCCAAGACTCAAGGTTGACAATTATATCTTCTACCATGCCATCAGCTATTACTGTGGAACTATCAGCAAGTTGCAAGATGGTAGGTGTAGACCTAATGGTTAGGATACTCAAATACTCCATAGTATGCTTGGTCATTACATTGATGGCTGCACCAAGGTCAATCAAAACATTTTTTACTATCTAGCCATTAATATTTATTTGTACCACAGGACTCCCAAGGTAAACATATTTTGGCATGACTACCTTCCCTAACATAATATCTGCCAAATTTTCTAGAACATGGATAGTTTGGGGATCCTTTTTCTTTCTTTTAGGTTTCTTCCAACAAGCCTCCTTAAAGGCTTTCCCATAAATTGGTACATCTTTAATGGCTTGAAAGAGGGGAATTTGAATGTGTACATTCTTTAGCTGATCCAAAATATCAAATATAGGCTCTTCCATAGACTTAGGTGTATTAACTTGCAATCTCTAAGGAAAAGGCGGTTTGGCTTGATGTTGTAGGATAGGCTCCTTAGAGACAATAATTGATATAGGTATATGTTATGCAGGATTAGTAGGTTGTTTAGAGGTAGAGTCTAGAATTTTAGTAATTAATCGTGGCTGAGGAGTAGGGAGAGTGGTTCCAGACCTGATATGGATATCATTGATATTCAGGGCATAAGCTGGATATCGATTGGCTTCTGCAAAATACATAATCTATTGTTGTTGCTGCTGCTTATTATTAGGATTTGGCAATGGTTGAGCAGGAATAGGTGTTTGTTTTGGAGGGCCAGTATTTGCTGTAGGAGATTGAGGAGGTGGCATGAGGGCTGGAGGTTGTGGCTGTTGAAGCTGCAAGAATCCAGGGGATTGGCTCTACCATTCCTGAGAACCTCTCCATTGAGGATTCCGCTGCGAGTTAACTACCTTGGGGTGGAGTCCATTGTCCTTGTGGCTGCTGCCAACCTCCTTGAGGAGATTGCCATTAAGGACTCTGATAGTTAGGCCAGTGTGGTTGAGAGGTATTCCAAGGTGGTGATGGGCCATATGTAGGTTGCCATTGGTTATTGTAATTAGAATAAGGAGTACCAAAAGTCAAAGGGTCTTGAGGCATACGTTGTCTTTGAGCCCATAGGCACCTTTGTGCAACAAAGAATATTTGGTCATCATCACCCTCTACTACCTTAAAATTAGTAAGTAATTTCTTAGCCTCCACATTAGCCACCATTTTACATTTGTAGTCACATTTCTTCTATCGATAATGTGGATAGAACTTAGCCAAGATTGCCTCAACTTCCTCATGTTTCTTCTGAGCTTGCATAGTATCAAACTATGTAGCCATGTTGTTTATGATATCCTGCTTGAAATCAGATAGAAAATTTGAGATCTCCATCCGTGAAACTCCATTAGTAGAAGACTTTCCCACTGTATCCTGATGACCTCTACCCTTCTTGACATTTTTTCAAGAGTATTTGTGACAAATGGTCTTAATATCATCTCAAGGCACTTGGGTTATATCTCCTTCTCCAATCAGATCCATGGCAACTATATAGGCATCATTGATTCCCCTCAAAAAAAGTAGTTTATGAGATTCTTCATTGAGATTATGGTATGAATTCTTTCTCAAGGACAACAAGAACCTTGAGATATAGTCTTTGAGCCTCTCATCCTCCTTTTGCAAAATTCAGAATATATCATCACCTTTACTACCACTCTTACAATATTCCTTTTATTTCTCAAGAAATTTTGTTTGCATGACTACCCAAATATTGACAACATCCCTTCCCAAACTCATAAACCATCTAAGAGCTCCCTCCTTCAAATTAGTAGGAAACAACTTCAGCTTGTGAGCATCTAAAGTGTAATCATAGCTATGACAGAGGATGTCAAACTCAAACAAGAAAGTGTCTGGGTCCTCTGTAACTAGTCCATAGAACTTGGGAAGTAAGTTAGAAGGAATATTTTTAAGGTTATCATTATCTTGCTAGGCGATGATAGGGAATTCAAAAGCAGGAGGTTGATTAGGTGGATTTTGTGCCATATTTGCTTGATAGAGTATCAAAGCAAATGGATTTTCTTGAGGTTCTTTGTCATCAAGGGCAAAGGGAAATTTAGCAAGCAGGTCTTCAGCAATAGAAAATTGATTGATATCTTGGTCTCCTCCTTCCTCAAATAGATTATAATTTGGTTCAAAATCATTATCAATGAATGGAAGGTTGGGGAGGAATCTTCCTAAAGCGTCTCTTTTTCTATGGATGTAATGAACTTAATTGAAAATTGAAGGAATTTGAAAATGTTTGAATAATCACACTAAACTACTACTAAAAATGACTATGGCAGGTTTTTAGCTTGACACCATCCCTGACAATGGTGCCAAAAATGGTTGTCACCCACAAAAGGATATAAAATTCATGGAAAATCCTAACCTGGGAATTGGACATTTCAGCAAGTGACTAACATATTCTTATGGTCATTCATTTACATTTTCTTCATACATGAATTCTACTTCTGATGTAGGAGCGTAATGTAAAGTCTTCTTAACTTACGCATAACTTAATCAAAGCAGAAAGCATGACAACTATTACTAAGGAACAAACTATGAACTGGTCTTATGCTGTAGGAACAATATAATATTGAGTTTGTACTGAAACTTTTGAGAATGAAATTCTAACTTATAGTCAACAAGAAATAAACAACTAACTACAAATACTTACTTAGTGGGCCCCCTTATCAAGCATCAACTAGTTTATGCAAGAATTGAACTCAAAACTTCATCAAATTTTATTCATAACTTGGAATCATATACATTGGTCATTTTGCTTGTAAGAAAACTAACACAAAACTTTGTTTCTAATTATAACACTAATCTTGACACACTCTGTTCTATTATGCTCTAGTCTAGTCTAATCTCATCTAATATGTTCACTCACACAAGAGGAAAATTTATTTATATAAAAGAAACTAACTACCTAACTCTAACAGAGAAAGAAGTGGACATAAATGCTTCCTAATACTGAGGAACAAACTTCTCATAAATGAAATCATATTTGTTCAACTGATTCAGAGAGAATCTAGCATTCCACTCTTCCTAGATTAATGATCATTTAGACTTCCTCCCAATGACCTAGTCAGAGAGTCTTTGCTTAAAAGTCATGGAAAATCCTAACCTACGAATTGGAAATTCGAGCAGGTGGCTAACATCTTCTTATGGTTGTTCATTTACATTGTCAAACCAGAGAACCTATACTTGAAATGGAGTGGCACTATATGTGCACTAAGAACCATTTTTAGCCATAATTTACTAAAAATAAATGCTTTAAAGGAATTCTACTTTTGATGTAGGAGTGTAATGTAAATTCTTCTAAACTTAATCATAACTTAATCAAAGCAAAAAGTGTGACAACTATTACTAAGGAAAAAACTATGAACTGGTCTTATGTTGCAGGAACAATATAAGACTGAGTTTTCATTGAACTTTTGAGAATGAAATTATAACTTATAGTCAATAGGAAATAAACAAATAACTACAGATACTTACTAAGTGGGCCCCCTTAGCAAGCATCAACTAGTTTATGCAAGAATTGAACTCAAAACTTCATCAAATTTTATTCATAACTTGGAATCATGTATATTGGTCATTTTGCTTGTAAAAAAACTAACACAAAACTCTGTTTCTCATTATAACACTAATCTTGATACACTTTGTTCTATTCTACTCTAGTCTAGTCTAATGTCATATAATATGTTCACTCACGCAGGAGGAAAATTTATTTATAGAAAAGCAACTAACTACCTAACTCTAACAGAGAAAGAAGTGGACATAAATGCTTCCTAATATTGAGGAACATACTTCTCATAAATGAAAGCATATATGTTCAACCGATTCAGAGAGAATCTAGCATTCCACTCTTCCTAGATTAATGATCATTTAGATTTCCTCCCAATGACCCGGTCAGAGAGTCTTTGCTAGAACAACTTCCTCGATGTCGTGCTGGAAATCGACTTTACTGCAAGGTCGAGATCTGTTGCGCTTTGGCTCGTTCATGCCTCTTTAAACAACATATGATACACATGGCGATAGAAGTGAAAGAAAGCACACACATAATAACATGATACAAATTCATTAATAACACACATTAAATCCATTTCATTATCCAAAAACCACATGCATTATATCAGTCATTTGGGAGGTCAAACAAGGTAATAAATATAGACAAATAGAGATGTTAAGCTATAGGAATATAGGAATGTGTTGCCACAGGATACTACCCATTTTTAGATAAAATGTCTTTAATCAAAGAGTTTAAACAACCACCAGAAAAAGAGTAAGGGTATTAAAAAATACATCATGATATTCAAATTATGAGCATATTTTGAGCTCATCATACACTATTTCTTTTCACATGCTTTCTCAAGGATATCTAGTCCAGATGAGCCAATACCCTTACTAGATGATGATTAGACACTAAGACAGAGGAGGGGTGGAGGAGGTGATGATGAGAAGGAGGGAGAGAGCAGTGATGATGGAGATGGTGGAGATGGGGATTGGGGTGGTGTTAGTGGAGATATGGGTGGGGGTGGGGGTCATCTAGTGCTAGATCTTATAATTCCTCATAGGAGGAGATTGCTAATGGTTGCAACACAACAACATGTGCAGATTTAGTTACCCTCATAGCAGAAACAAACATAGATAGTTGTGTTATAGGTCCAGGTGTAGAGTTTGCAGGGTCGGTTGGCATAGGTACAGGATTTTCTACAAACACAAGCCCAGACAAAGGCACATGCATAGGCATAGATCACTACTCTAACAACGAAGTGAGATAGCCTAAGACAACAGTGTGAATAGAAAAAGGGACTAGCAAAGTGACTGTAGAGAGTGGTTGAGGGGACCAATATAGGGGACATTCTTTGAGAGCTCACTCGTGTTACCCAAGAGGTAGAATAATATAGAGGATGATATCATGAGTTTGTGCTTGCAGAGAAGAGGGCCAGTTATGCTCAGTCCATGAGTGCCAGACCAGGATGTAGCCACTCTCAGACCACCAGCATGGGTGTGACACAACCACCTCGCAGAGATCTACCAAGTAAGGATCCAGGTATAGGTCCATCAGGTGGTGCAACAAGAGGCTCAAAGAGGCCGACGATGTCTGGGGGGAGCACCACATAGCTCTGTTTGATCGTATTTGATGTACTTGAGACATTTGTACACATTGATTCAAAGACTTGATGATTCACTACCATTTTTGATGATGTACCTCTTGACATTTTTAGACATCCTTGTAAACTTGACATTTTTATTTTGAGATTTATATAATATACATCAAATACTATTATGACTATATGCACTATCTATATGTGTTTATGATGGATGCATTTGATTTCTATTCTATATGCTATGTGATGCTCATATGATTATTCCATGAATATGTATGGATCCAATGATAATATGGTGATGCATAGATTATGATTCTATATGCTTTACGGATAATAATTTTTTGATATGAGATGGATATGATTATGAAAATGATAAGTAATTTTCTTTTTTTTGTATTTTTCTAATGCAAATATATGTTATAATGCATGCATGGATGAATGATATGATAATGCTTTCTAATGTATACATGATGTAATTTAATGATTATGAAACTATATGTGTGAATGATTTGTTTTTGTTAATTTCAAGTATACTCAATCTATTAATGATAGAGATAACATCATTTTAAAAAATTTGCCAACCTTGGAAAATCTATACTGTAGATGAAAAACTAATATGAATGCAATCTAATCTAACCATGCAAATCTAAAATGCAACATTGTCATTATGTCAGTTGATTTGTTATGCTTTTATCATCATTGAGCTTTTGAATTGTTGAAAGTGAGTACAAACATTGATGGTATAATTAAACCATGATGACCTGAGTACTACTTCCATGATTTTTGATATGGCAAGTTAACACAAGCATCTAGGTATAATTGAACTGAGATGACCTGATCATTTCTTGTGTAAATAGAAAAAGGTTAATCCTTTTCCTATGCAAATTTTGAATGTCATCAATGATACTTTGTAGAGCATGTCCCACAACAATTTGCACAGTAGTAATGATTAACTCATAGACAACAGACAAAGAAAATTCATACTCCTTCCTTGCTTCTCTAGTTCATGACATCCTCAAGTTGCTCTAGAGAAATTATAATGAAAATCAAGACACAATAGTTGAACATTCATACAAAAGTGATAAAACCATGATTCAAAATAATATCATCCATTTATATTTAGTGTTTGATTGATTGATTTTGTTGTTTGTTGGTTTCGATGGTTGATTTTTGTTCTGAATTTTGATCAATTTTCAATGTTGATTTTCCATCATGATTGATGTGTTTGTCATATTATCGTACTACTATTTTTTTGTTGGTTTAAGCTCAAATTTTATTGCCCCTAGTGAGTTTAGGATTTTCCCCCCAGACCAGGGTGAAACACGGTCATACCATCACGATATGTAAATGAGGTTCTTTCGATGATAGGCATAATGATGGCAAGAATGAACAACTGAAACAATGATAAAATAGATGGGAAAGCTAATCTATCACAAATAAAACCTATTGCCTAGTTATCACTACTTGTTTTTCTTGCACTTTTTCAGATTTTATAAAATAAAAAAATTGATTTTTTGATTTTTTACTTTTTTTTTTGTATTTTTGATCTTGTTTTTTTGTTGACACCAAGATGCCTATTTTCCAAGTTTTCATCAGGGTGACCATTTTTTTCAAGGAATTTTCTCGGTTTAAGATTTTTTTTAGAACTTTTACCATGCTCTCTAAAGCTAGATGTAGAATTAATAAACGCCATATCCATAAACTACCTTGATGATGCCTTGCTCCTATGTGGATGACCATGTTGAATGAAAGGACCCAATCAGAATGATAGATGTGATAGATGAAAGAGGCTATGGTAGGATCCCTAATGTGCACACTACATGGGCTAATAGGCTTCAACCGAAAAGGAGCTTGGGCAACCAAATGGTCGAAGTACATGAAGGGGTCATCATCAAAGACACATTGAAAGACATCACCAATAGATGTGTAATGATATGATGGGTAAGTGAAAATGGATGGATGGAATGGAATATATGGTATGAGAGAGAGTGACATGGATGGAGACCTTAGATCAACAAGTTTTTCTTTGGTTTTCTTGCTTGATAGATGCCCTCAATAATTTTTGAGGGAGAGGCATGTCTGGAGATCAACTATTGCTTGCTTTTATTTTTAATTTATCCGATAGCTTTTTATTTTGGCTAGGGAAATTTTCTATTGGATGTTGTGGTTGTGTTGCTGATATATGGTTGTCATTGATTTCAACACTCTTAGCATTGATGTCTTTAAGGCTCTATATGTCGAGGATATTGAGAAAATAAATAATAAATATGTTGAAGGATGTCTATGAAGTAGTAAAGTTCAGTATGTTGGTATTCAGAAGTTTGTGGATTCAAGGGTTTATTTTTTAGTGTATCTAGTTTATCCATTGAAAGTCTTAGAGATCCATGCAAAGATTTGATCGTGTTATGAATAGTTGTGTTTTTGACAGTTTTTATGTGGTTTCAGTTAGTGTTCTTGATTGAAGTTGATGTGATTCTAGTAAGTTCAGTTGTTGTGGGTGCTTCTTTGATGATTCATGATGCTCATGGATGTTTCTAGATCATGCTATATCTTTGTTGCATGTCCGCATTGATCAGTGTGCTCATGATCAGAGATTTTTCCTTTGCGTGTTTGGGTTTTCTATGTTATTGGCTGACATGGTGGTTGTAACATGTTGCGGATCCTTGTGGATTAATTTTTGAATGTTTGGCGCATTCAAGGATATCATTTTAGGTCTTCATTATGTTGTGGCTGACTTTGGCTAATGCACATTGATAATTGATTATGAATTGAGCCAACAATTTGTACTCATCTATTATTTTATTTTTAGCTAGTGAAGTTGATGATGTAATTCCATGTAGTGGATATATATGAGTGATTCTTTGATCAAAGTTAAGCAAGAAAAAGAGAGAATAAAAAAATGCATGCGTGTGAATAGTGTTTGAATCATTCGATTGCAGAGCAAAGTGTGAAGAAGATTGAGCAAAGTGTGAAGAAGTATTTTTATGCTTAACCAGAACTATAATTAGACTTTTGCATAAGATAGTTTCTCAATTCAATACCCTATGGATCTAATCAAAATTTCTATAAGATAGTGTGTCTTCCTTGGGCAATGAGCCCTCTTGTATTTAAGCAGTGAACTCTAGGTAGTGTGCTTGAATGCATGTGTATTCCCATTGTTCATTCTTATACTTTTAATAGTGTATAATATTGTGAACTGACATCCATCATGGTTTTTCCCCTAATAGGGTTTCCACGTATAAAATCTTGGTGTTATTTGTATTTCTGATGTGGTGATTGTTTATGCTTAATGTTCTTTCATCAAATCTGAGAATAAGTTGAGTAAAGTTTAATAAGTTTGAATATTCTATGACAACTGATTCACCCCCCTCTTAGTTGTCTATCCTGGTTTTTCTAACAATTGGTATCAAAGTGGGTTCCTTAGAAGAATTTTAATAGCTTGAGGTGATCCAAGATGGCATCATACAAGAAGGATAGTCCTAGATTCAACGGAACAAACTACTCTCTTTGGAAGGATAGAATGGAGTGTCATTTGAAGTGCATTGGTGAACCCTTCTGGAATATTACAAAGAACAGGTATGTTATTCTTTAGAATGGTACCTCTACTCCTGATGAGATCAAAGAAGTTGAATATAGTATCAGAGCTATAGAAGCATTATTGAGTGCTCTGACAGATTTAGAGATAATAAATGTGATGGATCTGAAAATAGCCCATGAGATCTAGAAGAAGCTGGAAACATTTTATGAAGGAGATGCACAAGTGAAGGTTGCTAAGCTATAAATTTTGAAAAGAAAGTATGAAACTTTGAAAATAGGCAAAGATGATTTTTTTTTCTCTTTTATGCAAAGAGTAAATGAACTTGTGATGGGTATTAGACGTGTCAATGGAACTTTGGATGAACAAGAGATTGTAGCTAAAGTGCTTAGATCATTGCTTTCCTCATACAAATCAAAATCTCATGCTATTGAAGAGCTCAGGATAGTGACAAATGTGACAAGAGGTATGCTGCCTTTGAGTTGAGTGAATTTGGTGAATTTATCCCTAAGAAAAAATCTACATTTAAAGCTACTATATCTGAAAGAAAAAAATAGAGATATGATCTGGGAGAAAGTTATAGAAAGATATTCAAGTATGAAGATGAGATGAAACTAATTGAAGATGAAGAATGAGAGGTAGAAGAGTTGGAAGCACTGATTGTGAAAAGAGAAGCTAGAGGACAAGGTAAGTATAAAGGGAAGTTTCCTATTAAATGTTTCTCTTGTAGTAAGATAGGTCATTTTGCTTCAAGATGTCTTGAAAGGGTTCCTAGGTCCAAACCTAACAAGCCTAGATTTCAAAAGAAATATTATTATGTTGAAGAAGGTGTTATTGATGAATAATCTGATAAATAAAATGGAAATGAGGATGAATGGGTATTCATTACTATCAAGGAAAATGGTCTGGTGTCCATTGAATCTGCTAGTAATAAGAATGTTGAGAAAGCTCTTGCAGCCAAAATTGAAGAAAAAGGATGAATGTGTGATTGACAATGAATGCTCACATTATATGACTAGTGACAAAAATCAAATTTGTAATCTTGGAGAAATATGATAGTGGTGTTTGTATTATTTGGAGACAAAAATGCTGGTGTGATTCCTGACAGAGGAACTATTTCTCTGGGTGGTAAACATAATACTAATGATGTCCTTTATGTAGAAGGCTTAAATTATAATGTGTTAAGTGTTTGACAGATGGTCGACAAGGGATATAATCTTTAGTTCAAAGATGGAAAGTGAAAGATACTAATTGCTTTAGGTACAAAGACAAGAGGTATTATTTTTCACCTAAGTGGTGCTAGTGAAAGTTGTTTAATTTCTCATGTTGATGAAAGCTGGTTATGGCATAGGAGGCTGTGTTATGTGAATTTTGATAACATTGTCAAGGTAAGGTCCCCTCAAGTAGTAAGAGATCTTCCTAAGCTAGTGAAGCCTACTAACACCATATGCAAGGAATGTCAGATGGGAAAGCAGAGTAGAGTTTCTTTTCAGAGAAAACAACATCATTCTAATGGAGTGCTGGAGCTAGTGCATACTGATCTATGTGGTCCCTCCAGAATCAAAAGTCTACAAGGAGAAAGGTAATTTATGTTGCTTATTGATGATTACTCTAGGATGATATGGGTTGCTTTCTTGAGAGAAAAACATGAAGCATTAGAGAAGTTAAAAATTTTCAAAGCTATGGCCGAGAATGAGATAGGTTTAAATATTAAATGCTTAACGCCAGACAAAGGTGGTGAGTTCATTTCTCGGGAGTTCAATTTTTTATGTGAAGAGCATGGAATCAAGAGATAGTTATCTGCTCCACGAACCCCTCAACATAATGGAGTTATAGAGAGAAAGAAATAAAAATTCTAGATGTTCCTAGAAATATGATGTTGGAAGGAAATGCGCCTCATATCTACTGGAGAGAAGTTGTAAGCACTGTTGTGTACACTCTTAATTAGGTAAATGTCTAATTCTAGTAAGACTCCTTTTGAGTTGTGGTTTGGTTATAAGCCTATTGTTAAATATTTCAAAATCTTTGGAAGTAGATGTTATATCAAGAGAGGTGAAGACATAGGAAAGTTTGATGACAGGAGTGATGAAGGAATATTTTTGGGTTACTCTACTAAAATCAAGGCCCATCAGTGCTATAATAGAAGATTGAGGAAAATGGTTGAAAGTTCAAATGTAAGAGTTGATGAGGACACTACTAGATCATCCATATATTGTGGACATGATTCACATGACCAACATGATAGTACTAATAAAGGAAAGAATGCTCAAACATAGAATCAAGTTCAAATTGTTTCGATGAATCAAGGGAGTCTAGAAGGAGAGGCTAGTGGAAGTGTAGAAGAGAGAACATAAGAACCAAAAGTTTGAGATAATCCTAAAGTTCCAAGGTATGTAAAGTTGAATCATTCTGAAGATCAGATTACAGGAGACAAGAACAAAGGTGTGCAAACTAGAAGAAGAATTGTAGAAGAGTACTATTTGATTTCCAAGACTAAGAGCAACAATGTCAATGAAGCATGTTAAGATGAACATTGGATGGAAGGAATGAAGGAATGACTGATGAAAATAAAGAAAAATGATACATGGATTCTGATGAGGGTGCAACCCGAGACACAGAAAATCACACAGAAAAACTAACAAATCTTATTATTTTCAAAGTATGAAATTCTTACATGCAAAGGATCTCCAATCCTCGAGTTCTGCAATACATGCAAATTATGCACAAACTTCCAGAAGCCCTAACTCAAGATCTAACCGTCGGATCTTCAATGATAATACCTTTTCAGAAAGGTCTTGCAAAAATAAAGTGACAAAAAAATGGGGCCTAAAGGCTAACCACTTTTGTTTTCCGCCAATTTTCGGGCCCATCTGGAGCCGTTAAGTCCCTCAAAATTAGCTCCGAAGATTTTGTAGGGCAAAAAGCAGAAACTGAAACTTGAATAACTTTTGAACCAGGAATGATCTTCGCTTGATTCTTTCACCAAAGTGTTTATTACTCTATCCTGAAGCTTCCCTTAAATTTATGTCTCCTCACGCCTTCAAAATCATACCTGCTAAAAATATTAGTCGAGCAAAAAAAAGCAAAAAAGTAGTTCTGAAAGTTGGGAATTCTTCTTCGACGAAAAGGGTATCCAGAAATGAAAAAACATATACAAAAATCTAAATGAAAGTAAATATATTTTTGGGTGATGTAGGATTGCCCTTACACCACTGGATGCTCCTGCATCAGACACCCAGGGTAATTTGAAAAGTGACCCCGTCACTTCTCAGATGGTTGAGGAAAACCCAAACAATCAACCTCTGCCTTAGACAACCAGGATGAATCTTCCACAGGCCTTCCTCTCCACTTCACCAAATATTCTTCATACTGCCTATTTCTGGTACTCCTTCCCACACGGCTATCCAAGATTTCTTCGATCTCCTCCTTTTCTGAAGTAGGTGCTGGAATACCACACTATTCCATTGCTAGTACTTCCTCTGTGCCACTCTCATGATATTTTGTCAAATCTACAATGTTGAACACAGGGGAAATGTTGAATCCATCTGGCAACTCTACCTCATATGTATTCCTTGAATCATGCCTCTTCAAAATTTTACAGGGGCCGAAATTCTTCATTTTCAATTTGTTATAGGTTCCTACTGGAAACCTTTCTTTCCTCAAGTGGACCATCACTTCATCACCAATCTGAAATTCCTTATACCTCCTCTTTTGATCTGCCTTAGCTTTATACTGGATATTCATCTTGTTAATGTGTTGTTTTACCTTTTCATGCATATTCTTGATGTGTTCTGCAAAGTATTTAGCTTCAGCACTTGTCTTCTTCTCTTGGTCCATCTTTCTCAATTCTGGAGCAGTCCTAGGACTACTTCCATACACAATCTAGAATGGTGATCTACCAGTGCTTCTATTGACAGAATTGTTGTAAGCAAATTCTGCCTGGGGTAAGATCAAGTCCCATCCCTTTGGTTTATCTCCTACCAAGCATCTCAGTAGGTTACCTAGACTTCTGTTCACAACCTCAGTCTGCGGATGGTGTGCAGAACTAAACTTCAACTCTGTTTTCAACTTCTTCCACAAGGTCCTCCAAAAGTATCCAACAAATTTGGTGTCACGATCTGAGACTATACTCTTTGGTAGACCACGTAGCCTCACCACCTCTCTGAAGAACAAGTCAGCAATGTGTACTACATCATGGGTCTTTTGGCATGGGATGAAATGTGCCATCTTTGAAAACCTGTCAACTACCACAAATATTGTATCATTCCCTTTGTGTGTCCTTGGAAAACCAAGAACAAAGTCCATACTTACATCCTCCAACGACCTCTCCGGTACAGGTAAGGGCTGATACAACTCGGTATTCTGACTCACTTCTTTAGCCATTTGACATACCCTGCAACTCTGTACAAACTTCTTCACATCTTGTGACAACTGAGGCCAATAATAATGCTCACTGATAATGGAAATGGTCTTATCTCGACCAAAATGTCCTACCATTCCTCCACTGTGTTTCTCTTTTATCAGGTTCTCCCTCATGGAACTCCTCGGAATACACAGTTGACTTCCCTTAAACAACATGCCTTCTTGAATTATGAAATCCAGCCACTTTTATCCTATCAACTGTAACAGGTTCCTTGCAAGCTTTCCAAGCCTCTGCAAAATCAGGATCTTTCGGATACAATGTCTTGAGTTCACTAAACCCAACCACCTCAATCTGCATTTCTATCAACAATGTATGCCTCCTACTTAAGGCATCTGCAACCCTATTTGACTTCCCACTCCTATGTTTTAAAACAAATGTATAACTCTGCAAAAATTCTACCCATTTCATATGCCTCTGATTTAATTTTCCCTGACTACTCAGGTACTGCAATGCTTGATGATCAGTATACATAACAAATTCCTTCGGCAACAAATAATGCCTCCATTTCTTTAATGCTTGAACTATTGCATAAAATTCCTGATCATATACAGAGTACTTTCTCTTTGCATCATTTAACTTTTCACTGAAATAGGCAATGGGCTTACCTTCCTGGCTTAACACTGCTCCAATGGCACAACCACTGGCATCACAATCCACCTGAAACACCTTATTGAAATCTGGGAGAGCCAAAACAGGTTGTTCTGTCACCTTCTGCTTCAATAGATCAAAACTCCTTGCTGCTCTAGTGCTCCACTTGAACTCTTTTCTATCCCCTCTCATTGTTTCAGTTAGGGGTGCACAAATACTACTGAAGTTTCTAATAAACTTTCTATAAAAACTGGCCAAACCATGGAAAGATCTCACCTCAGTAGTAGTTCTTGGGGTAGGCCATTCCAAAATAGCCTTCACCTTCTCTGGGTCCATCTTGAGACCTTCTGTCGAGACAACAAACCCCAAGTACACTAACTCCTTCTTCACAAAACTACACTTCTTCAGATTAATCAGCAATTTCTCTTCTCTTAACTTCTCAAAGACTCTACCAATATGCATTATATGCTCATCCAGTGACTTACTGAATATCAAAATATCATCTAAATACACAATAACAAAGCTTCCTAGGAACTCTTTCAGTACCTCGTTCATGAGCCACATGAATGTGCTCGGTGCATTGGTTAGCCCAAAAGGCATGACTAACCACTCGTATAGGCCCTCTTTGGTCTTGAAGGCGGTCTTCCATTCATCTCCCTCTCGAATCCGAATCTGGTGATATCCACTCTTCAGATCAATCTTTGTGAAGTACTGAGCTCCACTCAAACAGTCCATCAGGTCATCCATCCTTGGCAGGGGAAATCTATACTTGATTGTTATCTTGTTTATGGCCCGAGAGTCTGTACACATCCTCCACTCCCCATCCTTCTTTGGTGCTAGTACTGCAGGTACTGCACATGGACTCAGACTCTCTTGAATCAAACCCTTTCTCAACAACTCCTCAACTTGTCTATTCAACTCCTCATTTTTTGCAGGAGTCATTCTATGAGCTACCTTATTCGGCAAACTGGCTCCTGGGATCAAGTCAATCTGATGACTGATCTTCCTCATTGGTGGTAAACCCTCAGGTACATTATCAGAAACAATATCTTGAAACTCATTCAATAACCCATAAACTTCTACTGGAACCTTCTCACTACCCTCCTTATCCATTTTAGGAATCAATGCATAACACACACGCTCATGTTTCATGCCTTCTAAAAATTTCCTTCCATCAACATAACAAATTCTAGCACTACTGCATACCTTTTCTTCGGCCTTCTTCAGGGGTTTCAACTTATGGCGGACTCCATCCTTCATCAGGGAATAAGTGTTTGCATGGCCATCATGTACAACTCACCTGTCAAACTGCCACGGCCTCCCCAGCAACACATGACATGCATCCATAGGGATGATATCACAGAGTACCTCATCATGATAGCTTCCAATCTTGAACTTCACCAGGCACTGCTCATTGACTAGAACTTTGTGGTCTTTCTGCAACCAGGCAATCCGATATGGATGTGGATGCCTTTCCCTCTTCAACTTCAACTTTGTAACCATTTCTTCTGACACTAGATTATCAATGCTCCCACCATCAATAATGACATCACAACATTTTTCTTCACACTTGCACCTTGTGCGAAACAAATTCTTCCTCTGTTCTGGCTCCTTCTCTTCAGTCACCAAGGCTCTTCTAACCACTAGGGCTTCTCCCCTTTCAGCATCATCTAAATGCTCAGATTGAGCCTCCTCATCTACATGCGCAACTCTTGCATGACCTTCTGGCCTTTTGTCTGTCCTTCCTTGGTATTGTGGACATTCATAGGCTCGATGCCCTTCTTCACCACATCAGAAACAAGTTCCTCTGAAACCACCCCTTCCAGGTCCTTGCCCAATCTTCCTCGTCCTCTACCTCTTTGATCACCACCATTTTGATCACGTGGGCGGTAGAAGTTATCATTCCTCTGGCTTTGACTGGTACCCACATCTTCATTTTTCTTCTCATCCTCATTTCGGCTTCCAAAAGCTCTTCCGCTACCCCTTCCGCTTTGACCTCCTCATCCTTTTTGCTTACTGTCAAATCTTTTGTTCAACTTCTCTTCAACTCTCAGCGAAAATTGGTAAGCATCCTCAATGGTGGCCATTCTAACCAGGCTTAACTCCTCTTGAATGCTCGCCGTAACCCATTAAGATAACGGGCTACCTTCTCCTTGTTGGCCTCTGCATGTCCTGTTTTGATGATCATCTTGTGAAAATCTTCTGTGTATTCTTTCACAGATCTACTTCCTTGCTTCAACCCTTGCAATTTCTTCAATAGATCTAACTCATAGTCCATTGGCATGAACTGCTTCTTCAGTTTCTCCACCATGTGATCCCATCTGTGATCTTTCCCTTTTCTCTCTTATTTCTTTCTAGTTGGACCTCTTTCCACCAGATACTGGCGTGGCCCTTCAGCTTCGTTTTTGCAAACTTAACCCGATCTGGGTCCTCTACTTCTTCATACTCGAAATACTCTTCCAACTCGTTGATCCAATCAATCAACTCTTCCAAGTTTAGACTACCGGAAAAACTGGGAACTTCTACTCTAGGTCTTTTTCCGATCTTCGAAATGGCCCTTATCAGCCGCATTTGATCTTGATCAATAGCTTCTTCTTCCTCTTCTACATCTGAATCTTCTACCTCTTCTTCATCCTCACTTTCTTCTCCCCTTCTCGGGTTTACCCCTCTTCTTAACTCTCTTTGTAATGCATTAATTTGTCTCTGGAGGGATCTGAAACCCTCGGCCGATAATGGATCGCTTCCACCAGCATTTCTGGCACCTCCGACACCACCTCGCCTACCACGCACCAGTCTTGGAGGCATCTTGAATATCTTGAACGCACAACCACAGTCCTGGTGCGAACTGCCTCACGATCGGCGATTTGTCCACACGCTCAAGAAAACCCGCTCTGATACCACTTGATGAGGGTGCAACCCGAGACACAGAAAATCACACAGAAAAACTAACAAATCTTATTATTTTCAAGGTATGAAATTCTTACATGCAGAGGATCTCCAATCCTCGAGTTCTACAATACATGCAAATTACAGAAAAGAAATTATAGAAATTCCCCTATTCGCAACATGTGATCTTCTTTCCCAAAAACTACCACAAAAATCAGAAACTACCCCATAAATAGCCCCATTTCCTCTGTTTGGAGCCAAAATTAACATTCTAATTATGCACAAACTTTTGGAAGCCCTAACTCAAGATCTAACTGTCGGATCTTCAATGATAATACCTTTTCGGAAAGGTCTTGCAAAAATGAAGTGCCGAAAAGTGGGGCCTAAAGGCTAACCACTTTCGTTTTCCGCCAATTTTCGGGCCCATCCAGAGCCGTTAAGTCCCTCAAAATTAGCTCTGAAGATTTTGTAGGGCAAAAAGCAGAAACTGAAACTTGAATAACTTTTGAACCGGGAATGATCTTCGCCTGATTCTTTCACCAAAGTGTTTATTATTCTGTCCTAAAGCTTCCTTTAAATTTTTGTCTCCTCATGCCTTCAAAATCATACCTGCTAAAAATAGCAGTCGAGCAAAAAAATAATAGAAAAACAGTTATGAAAGTTGGGAATTCTTCTTTGACGAAAAGGGTATCTAGAAATGAAAAAACATATACAAAACTCTAAATGAAAGTAAATATATTTTTGGGTGATGTAGGATTGCCCTTACAGCACTGGATGCTCCTGTATCAGATTCTTGTTCCCGGACCTTAGGATAAAAATGTGATTGGAGCTGAACAGGTCTTTCAGAATAAGCTGAATCAACAAGGTGAAGTGGTTAGGAATAAAGAAAGATTGGTATGTAAAGGGTACTCAAAGATAGAAGATATTTATTTTGAAGAAACCTTTGCCCCTATTGCTAGAATTGAAGCTGTAAGATTGTTTCTTGCTTATACTACTTTTAAGAACTATAAATTCTATCGAATGGATGTAAAGTAAGCATTTTTGAATGGTGAGCTAGAAGAAGAAGTATATTTTGAACAACCAGGTGGATTTCAACTAACTGATAAGGGAGATATGGTTTTCTGATTGAAGAAAGCACTGCATGGACTCAAGCAAGCCCCTAGAGCTTGGTATGCTAGACTGAATAATTACTCGTTGAATCTTGGATTCAATAAAGGTACTGTAGATAGCAATTCATATTTTAAGATGGATCATGATAAAGAGTTGACTATTGAATTCTTTGTTGATGACATCATCTTTTGAGGTGATGATGATTTATGTATTAAGTTTTTTGATGAAATCAAAAGTGAATTTGAAATTTCTATGATTGGAGAGATGAATTTCTTTCTAGGATTGAAAATCACTAAGTTAGATAATGGAATATTTATATCTCAGTCCAAATATGTAAGAGAGTTACTAAAATTTTTTGGCATGGAAGACTCAAAGCCTGTTGGTACACCCATTGTAACTAGATGCAAGTTAACACAAAATGATGATTATCCTAAGGAAAATCAAACAAGATACAAATAAATGATTGGTGGATTGATTTATTTGAATCAGACCAGACCAAACATCATAAATGTTGTATGTATGGTTACTAGATATCAAGCTGATCCGAAGGAATCTCATGTGACTGTTCTAAAGAGAATCTTCAGATACTTGAAAGGGGCAATTGATTTTGGCCTTTGGTACCCTAAAGATGATGATCTTAACTTGAGTTTCTTTACTAATGTAGATTGGGCAAGCGATGTGGATGAAAGGAAAAGTACTAGTGGTGGTGCCTTCTTCTTAAGGAAGAAGGTTGTGTTTTGGTTAAGTAAAAAGCATAATTTCATTTCCTTATCTAATGTTGAGGAAGAATATATTATTGTTGCAAACAATTGTACTCAAGTAATATGGATGAAGAAGATGTTGAGAGATATCAGAATTGTGTATGATGAGCCTATTGCTATATTCTATAATAATTCAAGTTCCATTAACATTTCTAAAAATCTGGTGTTGTATTCAAAGACAAAACATATATCTATCAAATATCACTTTTTGAGAGACAAGGTGATTGATAAAGAAGTCAAACTAGAGTATGTTCCTACTAAGGAATAGATTGCAGACATATTTACTAAGTTGTTTCCTGAGGATACTTTTGAGTATCTCAGAGGGAAGTTAGGGGTGATTTCCCCTCCTAATCAGAAGTAAGATGCAAGTCTTTGCATCAGTCTATGCATTTGCAATCATATCTTGTTTCAGATTGATGTTATGGTGGCTACTGCTCAGGGATAGTAGTCAGATGATTCAGTTATGTGGTTTAGAGCTTGTGTGTACCTTTTCCATTGATTTAAAAGGGGGAGAATAATAATATGAAAAAGTATGAAAAGGGGAGAAGAGTTGGACAAGAAGTCATGAAAGAAGAATCGAAACCTAAGGGGGAGTAAGTGTTGATTGAGAGTTGCATTGATGGTGCTTTTCACTTCATGTGTTTCCATCGATGCCAAAGGGGGATATTTTTGGATGTTGTGGTTGTGCTTCCGATATGTGGTTTTCATTGATGTCAACACTATTAGCATTGATGTCTTTAAGGCTCTATACGTCGAAGATATTGAGAAAATCATAATAAATATGTTGAAGGTTGTATGTGAAGTAGTAAAGTTTAGTGTGATGGAAAGTTTAGTATGTTGGTGTTCAGAACTTTTGGATTAAAGGGTTTATTATTGAGTGTATCTAGTTTATCCACCAAAATTCTTAGACATTTGCATGAATATTTGATCGTGTTATGAACAGTTGTGTTCTAACAGTTTTTCTGTGGCTTCAGTTAGTGTTCTTGATTGAAGTTGATGTGATTCTAGTAAGTTCAATTCTTGTGGATGCTTCTCTAATGATTTGTGATTCTCATGGATTTTTTCTAGATCATGCTCTATCTTTGTTGCATGTCCGCATTGATCGGTGTGCTCATGATCAAATATTTTTCCTTTGCGTGTTCATGTTTTCTATTTTATTGGCCAACATGGTGGTTGTAACATGTTGTAGATCCTTGTGCATTAATTTTTGAATGTTTGGCGCATTCAAGGATATCATTTTAGGTCTTCATTATGTTGTGGCTGAATTTGGTTAGTGCACATTGAGAATTGATTATGAATTGAGCCGACAGTTTGTACTCATCTATTATTTTACTTTCCACCGACGAAGTTGATGATGTAATTCCATGTAGTGGATATATAATAGTGATTGTTTGGTCAAAGTTAAGAAAGAAAAAGAGAGAAGAAAAAAATGTGAGTGCGCGAATAGTGTTCTAATCATTCGATTGCAGAGTAGAGTATGAAGAAGTGTTTTTGTGCTTAACCAAAACTATAATCAGGATTTTGCAGAAGCTAATTTCTCAATTCAATACCCTACGGATCTAATCCGAATTTCTATAAGATAGTGTGTCTTCCTTGGGTAGTGAGCCCTCTTGTATTTAAGCAGTGATCTCTAGGCAGTGTGCTTGAATGCATGTGCATTCCCATTGTTCATCCTTATACTTTTAATAGTGTATAATATTGTGGACTCACATCCATCGTGATTTTTCCCCTAACAGGGTTTCCACGTATAAAATCTTGGTGTTCTTTGTGTTTCTGATGTGGTGATTGTTTATGCTTAATGTTCTTTCATCAAATTTGAGAATAAGTTGAGTAAAGTTTAATAAGTTTGAATATTCCGTGACAACTAATTCACCCCCCCTCTCAGTTTTCTATCCTTTTTTTTCCAACATTTTCTTAATCATCTTTTTTTATTTATTTGTCCAATATCTTTTTGTTTTGGCTAAGGGACTTTTCTTGATCTTTCTTTCTTTTCCAAGCTTTATTTTGATTCTGGGTCTCCATTTGAAAAAGGAACTTTTACCTTTGATTATTGAATTACCTCCTTTATATTTTCTTTGGGTAATACTTGTTGATCCATGTCTACAAGATGGATGAGATAGGCGAAGTGAAAGCAATGTTTGGTGGACGGATGGGAGTGGTGATGTCATCAATGGAATCTTTGAGACTATCCTTTTTAGTACTATTAACATGAAAGGAAGATTACACATCCTTAATGACTTGGTAACATGGTTTAGCAGAGGAAACAATAGAAGATTCATACCCTAGCTCAAGGCATGTGGGATGGAAGGATGATGGTTGGATATCTTCAGGGTGATCATGATCAAAGAGTGGGTTATCGTAGATGTCTTGATCAAATAGGGGGTTATCAGTGATATGAAAAGTCTGAGTGGAAGGAGATATGGAAGAGGTAGGTGTACCATTAGGATCCCAAAAGGTTTCAATCCAAGCATGGTCATATTTTTTCATTCCTTCAGAAGTTGTCTTGACATCATTCTTGGAAGTCTAACCCTTCTCCATGATAGGAGCAGTGTCTTGTACTAGAAAATTATCCAAACGATATTCTCCACATCTCAGATCATGGATTTGGACCTTGGGGTTTGATAGTGTAGTGAATGAAGTGGATTATTTTAAGGATTTGGGATCAACACATATTTAAGGAGGTACATCAATTTATAGGGATGGTGATTTCAACTTTAGGGCTTACATTATGTAAATACATGAAAGGATTAAGATCTCCTTGTATCATGATTTCAACTCCATCATGAGAGAATTTCAAGCATTGATGGTATGTAGAGGATATTTCTTGGATTATTTGAATCCAAGGTCTTCCAAGGAGGATATTATAGGTCAAGGGGAGATGAAGAACTTGGCAAACCACATCCTTCACCATAGGGCCAACTCTGATTGGTAGAGTAATTGATCCTTTAGATGAGAATTCCTCTACATCATATTCCTTCATGGTAATATTTTTACTAGAATTTATTGCATTGTCTAAATATTCCAATGCATGGATCAGCTTTAAAGTGAAAATATTTAGACCAGCTCCTCCATCTTCGTATAGGGACACCAATCTAAATTTTGAAATTAAGGTGTTAAAGTCTCGTTTTTGGGTTGGATAAGGTCATGTAGACCATTTAATGATGTAGTAAGTCTTCTTTAGTGGTTTTTAGGTAATTATAAGGTTTGAGCTCCAAATTTGGGAAAATATGCTAAAAATATCATTTTTCAAATTTTGTAAGTGCGAGACATGCAAAATGGGGAAGTTGAACAGTCATGGGAAGTGAAAGGTATTTTGAGGTGTTTGTTTAATTTTTTCTTGATTGGAGGGAGTTGATATTTATATGAGAAACATGAATGAGGGATAGTGTGGATGATTTTGTACAAGCATTGATCAATAAAGCTTTATTTTCTTTGTAAATCTAAGTTTTTCTCTCGTTTACATGTTGTAGCAATAGTGTGCATGAGCTCATACTAAAGGGAATTGAAGAAAAGTGTTTTTATTTGGGTATAGGGATGTATTAGCCACATTTTGGTTTTTGTGGCATTGAAATCCACTTTGTTTTGAGCTCTTGGTGTTGACTTTACTGTAGGCGACCTGGAAATCTTAACTACTAGTTTTGAGGTCATGAAGTGATTCAATGGCTCATTCCACCTAATGTATATATTTTATCATACTATAATGAGTCCATTAGGTTATGAATAGGTTATATTATTATTCTTGGATTATGTAAGATCATTCTAGAATCATGGCATGTAGTTTTGGGTGTGAAAAGTGTGTGATTCTGAGTGGTTTTAGAGTGTGAATGGATGAAATCCATTGGGGAGTCATTTTTTACTGTCTTTTAAGCATGTGTAGAAATTATATGGTATTTTTGGGGTGTTAGTTGTGAGAGTTAAGTCTAGAAAGAGTGATTTTCAATATGGAGCCTTGGAAAACCTTGGTTTTGTGGCTAAAAGTGAGGGTTTAGTGGATTGGTTTCTTGGAGCTATAAAAACCATGGAATCTATTGTTTGGAAGCCTAATGCATGACTTTCCTTTGAGTTTGAATGATTTTTAGGTGTTTGGGAAGGTGTCTCTTTTCAAAAGAGGCCTAATTGGCCTAGTGGATAGAATGGTAAAGGTTTAGTTTGAAGAAGTTCTTTCAAAGGAGCCTATGTTGAGTTTAAGATATGCTTTAGATCATGGAAAAGGGTATTTAAATCTATCAGTATAGTCTAGAGAAGTAATCTGGAACATGAGTTATGTTTGAAAGTCCCTTGAGGGAGGGATACTAGCTAGTAAAGGCTTAAAGTGGATTTGTGGCTAGGTATGGGTCCCTGTGATTTCTGAGTGGTTTGGTTGAGTTTTTTTGAGTTTTTTAATCTTGTTAGATGCCTCTTTAAGTGCATGAAAGTTTCTGAGACTTTAAATGCAAGTTTGGGTACTTGAAGGCCTAGTTCCTTGAAGAGTTTGTGAGTGTTTTGGAGAACCAGTCAAGAAGTTAATTTTATGATCTTGGTATTGATCTAATTGTTTGTTCATGTGGCCCACCTAACTCTACATTAGTTGGCATCAGAGCATAGGGATTAGATCCCTTGAGTAGTTAAGTTGTAGGTTGAAGCTTGGAAGGGTTTGGAAGTTGAATGTTGTCAAAGATGCCTCCTAAGAGAAATTCTACTGCTAGAGAGTTACAACGGGTCAAATAAGGACATGCTAAGTTGTAGGAGTCCTACAATGTTGTGTTATCTAGAATTTCTTCCCTAGAGACACATCAAAGAAGAGGTGTGGATTTGGGAGATACAAGTGAAGAAGAGGAAGAAGAAGAGTATGTGGACATGGAAGAAGAATTAGATCCTGAAGATCAAAGGATGGCTAAATTGCTTAAGGAAGTCAAAGGTGAGACTCACAAGGTAAAGGTTAATTTTCCCATGTATGGTGGAAACTTGAATGAGGAAGAGTTATTAGATTATATTAAAGCAATGGAAAATCACTTTGAGTGTGATGATGTTCCTGCGGAGTTGAGAGTGAAGATAGAAAAGAAAAAGCTAAAAAGACATGCATTGTTGTGGTGGGACTATGACAAAGTTGAGAGGATAAAGAAAGGTAAATCAACTATCATTTCTTGGGACAAACTGGTTGGTAGAATCAAAGGTAAATTTCTTCCTAAGGATTATGAAGTTCAATTGTTTAAGAAACTCCAAGGTTTAAAGAAAAAGGATTTAGATGTTAAGAGTTATACTGACGAGTTCTATAAGTTGAGCATAAGATCAAGTAGAATGGAATATGAGGTTTAAAAAGTGGCTAGATACCTTGGTGGGCTTGTATTTAATATTCAAGATGAGCTAGCTGTGGAAATTCCAAGGACAGTTGAAGAATGTTTCTAGTTGGTTATTAGAGTAGAGAAGAAGATAAAAATAAGACAAGATAAGTCAATTAGAGGAAGAGGTGGAAATCAGAGAGGGAGATGATCATTTCACACATCAAAAAAGTCTCATAAAGAACAAGAAGATGCAAACAAAGATAAGGAGCAAGTTGCTGATTCTAGAGGCGGTTTTAGAGGTTCTAGGGGCAGATTTGGTGGAGGTAGAAATGCAAATACATTCTCTGAGAGATGCTACAATTGTAATGAATATGGCCACCCAACATACAAGTGTCCTGAAAAACAAGGATCTACATCAAGTGGAGGTGAAAGGAGAGGTGAAAGGAGGAGTCAAATATTTTAAGAAGAATGTGAGAGTGTGATTTCTTCTAGTCTTCATGCTACTCTAGAAGTGGGAGAAAAATTAATGATGTAAAGACAACTCTTGAAGACATCCAAAGAGAAGGAGCTGATCCAAAGAAGAGCATTTTTCATAACAACTTGCAAAAGTAAAGGAAAGGTATGTATGGTAATAGTAGATTCAGGATGCACTAATAATATATTGTCAAGTGAGATGGTGGATAAACTAAAATTGGAAAAAGTGCCTCATAGAACACCCTATAAAGTTTCTTGGGTGAGTGATATTCAGTCTTTTGTGATAAATGAACAAGCTTTAGTTGAGTTTCAGATTGGAGGATATAGAGACAAGGTAGTTTGTGATATTTTTCCTATGAGTTGTGGCTATTTGTTACTTGGTAGGCCATGGCAATTTGGTAGGCATACATTATATTATGGAAGGCCTAATACATACTCCATTGAGAAGGATGGAAGATCTTTTATGTTAACATCATTGTAGGAAGATGTCAAAGAATAGGGTAAGGCTACAAAGGTCATCATGTTTGGTGAGAAGGAGATTGTGAAGCTTGTGGAAGATGAACAAGAAGTGAAAAGAGGATTTGTAGCCACTTCAAGGGTAGAAGATTTGAAGACAATGAATCTAAGGAATGAGGTAATGGTGAAGAGGAATGGATATTGTAGGTTGATGACAAACTCTGAGAAGGCCAAGGATAAATTCCTTGAAATGACTAATGATGAGATGAAGAAGCATGATGGGATTCTAGTTGGGACAGTGATTTGTCCTTTGATAGCAAAAAAAGTGAAGGGGCATGCATATAGTGTTAAAGAAAAGGTTTATAAGGGTGATAAGGCATATATTATTGGAGAAAAGGGTCTGATGACAAAGATCAGGGGTGAAAGTATAGTGATTAGAGGTGAATGGCAAGGCCTAAAGGGAGAAATAAAGCATGAAATAAGGGTAAGAAATAAATTAATCATGGGTGTAGATGGTAAGAACATATGTGCAGATGCAAATACAGCTTGGACATCAGTTGTAACTGAGAGGTAGGTCAAAGACATGATATCAGGCCAGTGTGGGATGGTCGAGCCATTCGTAGGCAATAACGAGACTACAAGTGCAAGGTGCAAAAAAATTTCTAGTCTTTGATACCAAGGAAAAGAGTACCAAGTGAAGGAGCTTTGAAGAATTGAGATATGGAGTATACAAAGGTGCAAAATCAGCAAAATACATTCCAAGAGACTTGTAAAAGTTTTAAGCTTAGGTGTATGGTCCAAGGGCACCAAGCAAAATTTTAAAATTAAGGTGTTAAAGTTTTATTTTTGGGTTGGATAAGGTCATGTAGACCATTTAATGATATAATAAGTCTATTTTAGTGGGTTTTGGGTAATTAGAAGGTTTGAGTTGCAAATTTGGAAAAATATGCTAAAAATGTCATTTTTCAAATTTTGTAAGTGCAAGACACACAAAATGGGGAAGTTGAATGGTCATGGGAAGTGAAAGGTCTTTTGAGGAATTTTTTTTCAGTTTTTCTTGACTGGAGGGAGTTGATATATGTATGAGAAACACGAATGAAGGATAGTGCGGATGATTTTGTACAAGCATTGATCAATAAAGCTTTGTTTTCTTTGTTTTCTTTGAGTTTTCCCCTCTTTTACATGTTGTAGCAGTAGTTTGCATGAGCCCTTACTGAAGGGAATTGAATAAAATTGTTTTGATTTGGGTAGAGGGATGTGTTAGACATTTTTTGGTTTTTGTGGCATTGAAATCCACTTTGTTTTGAGCTCTTGGTGCTGATTTTATTGTAGGTGGCCTGGAAATCTGAACTAGTAGTTTTGAGGTCATGAAGTGATTCAATGGCTCATTCCACCTAATGTATATATTTTAGCTTAGTGGAATGAGTCCATCAGGTTAGTATTAGGTTATATTATGATTTTTGGAGTAGGGAAGATCATTTTGGAGTCATGGCATGTAGTTTTGGGTGTGAAAAATGTGTGATTTTGAGTGGTTTTAGAGTGTAATTGGATGAAATCCATTGGGGCAGTCATTTGTGAGTGTCTTTTGAGCATGTGAGAACATTATATGGTATGTTTGGGGTGCCAGTTGTGATATTTAAGTCAGGGAAGAGTGATTTTCAATATGGAGTCTTGGAAAACCTTGGTTTTGTGGCTAAAAGTGAGGGTTTAGTGGATTCATTTCTTGGTGAGTATTTGGAGCTCTAAAAATTGTGGAATCTTGTGTTTGGAAACCTAATGCATGACTTTACTTTTATTTTGAATGATTTTCAAGTGTTTGGGAAGGTGTCTTTTTGCAAAAGAGGCCTAATTGGCCTAGTCACTAGAACGATAAAGGCTTAGTTTGAAGAATTTATTTCAAAGGAGTCTATGTTGAGTTTAAGATATGTTTTAGATCATGAAAAATGGTATCTAAATATGTTGGTATAATCTGTAGAATTCATCTGGATCAGGAGTTATGTTGGGCAGTCCCTTGAGGGAGGGCTACTAGTGAGTGAAGGCATAAAGTGGATTTGTGGCTAGGTATGGGTCCCTATGATTTTTGAGTGGTTTGGTTGAGTTTTTTTGAGGTTTTTAGTCTTTTTAGATTCCTATTTAAGTGAATGAAAGTTTCTGAGAATTTAAATGCAAGTTTGGGTTTCTTCAAGGTCTAGTTCCTTGAAGAGTTTGTTTGTGTTTTGGAGAACCTGTCAAGGATTTAAGTTTATGATCTTGGTACTAATCTAATTGTTTGTGCATGTGGCCAACCTAGCTCTACATCACATCTATTAGAACATGTTTGACCAAACATTTATGGATTAAAAATTCAATGTGAAGTGAAGCATTGTGTGGATGGGTAAGTGATGTATCATCATTTTTAGAAAATGATAGGCAATGAGGTGTAGTCAAACATCTCACCATGGATTGGGATTTTAAAACTTCCAAATCTGTTGATACTAGTAGGTTGTCTTCTTTAACATTTATTTTGATGACATTACTTTAATTATGAATAGAAAAAATGTTAAGGATGGTGGTGTCATAGAAATAGTTCACATTCTTCCCTTAGCTATTCGCAGAAGAAGATTCCCTTTTTTCATAGTTTGGTAGAGAATTCTTGAATGCTCCATAACCATTATTCAATTGAGGTCCTTTTACCAATATTGTGTTGTTACCAATCAATTCATGTACCAAATGTTTCAATTGCATATAATCATTTGTTTTATACTCTTTATTTTTATGATAATCATAGTAATGCACATCATTCCACCATGATGGTTTAAATTGTGGGTTATAATATCATGCCTCCAATAATGTGATAAGGTTGGCTGCAAGAAGTTCTTTCAATGCTGATTCAAGACACTATCCAAAAGGCATGAATTTTATGTGGTTTTATTAGGTTTGATATTCAGACAAACAACCTAGATCTGATTGACATCATGATGGAAAAATGATCAAAGCTTGATCCGACCTTTTTTCTACTTTTACCTTTTCCTTCCATCATTGAAAGTGCATTCTTTTTGTTTTTTGTTCCTTTCATATCATTCTCATGTGTGTTTTTTTGTGCCTATGTTGGTTCTCCATGGGATCTTGATCTTGGGGACTTGATCACCCCTCTTGATGATTGTCATCTTTTCTTACCAACATTGGTGCACTTGGACCCCTCTTTATGTTTGTTTCTCTACTTTAGTGTGATTTTGAAGCAAGTTCACCCTCTCACTAAAGTGGGGGCGAAATGGAGCAACAAAAAAAGTATCCTTTCTACTTTTCCTTTCTTATTTGGGCCCTCCTTGTGAACTAGGCTTAATGTTTCCTTGATTTAGTGTTGTCATGTGGTTGACACATTCACATTAGGTCTTGGGATCTTGTGAACTAATGAATTTAAATGGTACCTTGCTAAAGTGTTGTGAAGTGTTGTAGCACACTTTCACACTTTTCTAAGGTTTTATTAAATAACTAAACATAATAAACCCTTTTTTAATCTTAATCTTGCCTTATTTTAAGTGTTGTAACACACTTTCACACTTTTCTAGGGTTTACATTAATAATTATGATTTCTAATGCTTTAATTGGCCCTATTCTACATCTAGAAGCCTCATTTAATACATATTTTTGAGGATAATCATGACAAAAATCATTAGACAATCATAATTTAGGTGTTCTAGGTTTGAATGGCTAAGATTTAGTGATTTGGGATTCACCACCTTGGGTGAATGAGTCCTACCTATATTTTTAGGTCCTGAATCTGGTTTCACACATTTCTAAGCATTTTTAAATTTAGTGCCAAAAATCAAGCCTAGTGGGACTTACTTGCCACCTTGGGTGAATGAGTCTCGTGTGGTACACAATTAAAATTAATTAAAATTCTTGGTGTTTACACCTAGCAAGTTGAATGAGCATCCTTATAGAAAAATTGTGTTTACAAGAGCATTCAAGAGTCTTCAAGAGAATTTTATCAAGCGTTCTAGAGCATTCTTTAATTATCAATCATCATGTCAAGGACTTCATGCATCATGTTTTTTTTTGAGCCAACAATTGTGATGTAGGGTTTTATGATTCAAGAAAGAATTTCATTCAAGATTCTCATCCATTAGAGCCATCTCATACATGTTTGCAACACCTTATTGTTAGTGTTTGGTGAGTTGCAACATCACATTTTTTCATTCATCATTCTCCATTCATATTTCATTCTATTTCATTCTATTTCAAGGTTTAGTTACCAATAAGGGGTTTGACCAAGGCAAACCCATATCCACTAACCCAACATTTTTCCCTCTCCTTTTTGTGTGATTTTTAGGTCTAGGTTGCGGATTTCCTAAGGAGAAATATTGGAGCAAAGTTGTCAAGTGCATAAAGTTGTCAAAGTTGTCATCAAGCACTGGAAAAAATTGGAGAACACCTATAGGCTGATTCATAGAGATTCAGATCCAAAAACTTGTAGAGGTAGATTGATTAGAATAAGGAGACAAGATTGAAACTTTGAAGCTTCAAAAAAAACTAACTAGACTGATTCGCCACTTCTGGTGAACGAGTCCCAGTTCTAGTCAAAATTCAGATTTTTGCAGATTTGGATACCCATTTGGCATATTCCTGTTTCTGCACAGAAACCTAAATTTTGGATTAATTCGCCCAGCTTGGTGATTGAGTCCCAATCAAAATTAAGGTCAAGTTTTCTATTTTCTCAGAGCTCCATTCAACCATATTTATATTTCTATGTGCACACAATTCATCTCGCAACTTTTTTTTTTGTATTATTTACTTTTCTAGGTCATTTTATAGATCATTGCATTTAATTAGCATTTTGCATTTCTTTTATCTTTCCAAGTCTATAATTGGTGGTGAACCCCTTATCTATTTACATTCAACCCCTAGGACAGTCATATTGCAAGATCTCTTTCTTTTTTGCATTGAGATCTCTAGGGTTATGTTTTAATGGAATAGCTCTAAACAATAGGGAAAAATGGGAAGATAAAAGGGGGTACCTTTTCTTCGTATTCTCCCTATGTCATTCAAATATGTCCTAAGAACCCTAATAGGACTGACTATCAACCTCTCAAGGTGAGTCAATACATAATTAGGATGACTTAGGAGGGGGTGTTCTTTCAAATTAAAGGGTTCACCACCAAGCAAATGCTTGGAAAAGATAATGTTTGAAAACACGCTATGATATGCAAAACACTCAAAATGAGATAAATGAAGCTTTCAAATACTAAAAATGAATAACTCCAAGTTAGGGTATGTGTACCTAGGAAACCTAGAGATGCAAATGGGATTCTGGAAATGCAAACAGACTACCAAAATATGCTTCAGAGGACTAAGATGCCTTTACTCCCGTCTTAGTCCTGTTATTATTTTTCATGGAAAACACAAAATCTTCAGATAAAAAAATAGAATCCCAAAAATCTCTAGAATATTCCAATTGGAGAATGAAGATTCTTTTTCTCCCATCTTAGTCTTGATCTTAATTTCTAAAAAGTGTGAATATAGTCATGAGCTCCCAAATCTGCAATGGCTTCCTCTCAAATCTGACCTGTAGGGGAGTTTCCTTGAAGATGATAACTCTATAATGAAACTTTGCAACTTTGACAACTTTGTACTCCAAGTGATCTTCAAGTCTACAACTTAGATCTGCAAATACAAATTGACAAGATGGAAAAACTTGTTGATTGTTAGTCAATGGGTGTTTGCCTTGGTCAAACCCCTTGTTGGTAATTAAACCTTGAAATTAAATATAAATGATGAAGGAAATGGTGAATTAAAATGCAATGCTACAACTCATCAAACCCTTGCAAAGGCTACAAACTTGTGTGTAATGGCTGTAATAAACATGGATCTTGAAATGCTTTATGGATCTTGAATTACTTGCTTGCTTAGATGAAAACCCTACATCATAAATGTTAGCACAACAACACACATGATGAAAGAACAATATTTGACATGATGCTTGAAACTTGATAATGGCTCCAAATTCTTGATGAATTTCTCGTGAATGCACTTGATCTCATAAATTTTCCTTAGGAATGAATACTCAAGTTGATAGGATAAAAATCAATGAATGAACCTTGTATTTATTCTTTTCTATGCTTAACATCCCAAAATTATATCACATCAAGCTGACATATGAATTCAATGAATAAAGGAGGTTAAATCCCACCAAGATTTGAAATTAAATATCAAAAATGACTCAAGGAGGACTAAGATTCCCTAGGTGGCGTCTTAGTCCCAAGTGAGGAAATTTTGGGCACAAACACCAAAAAGAGGCCCAAAATAGATACCTCAAAATCAGGGTCTCAGGACCTCAGGGGGACAAAGATGCCCTTAGTGGAATTTTAGTCCTGACCAAAAATTAGGGACACGCCAATCAGAGTCATTACAAGATCACATATGCATTGGAGAATGTCAGAATTAACTAGAAAAATATGTCATTCATAGGGATTGTGGACATAAAATAGGACCAATTAAGACATAAAGAAGGATAAATAAAGCAAGGTGGGCCTAAACAAGGGTGAAAAAAAAGAGTGTGAATTTTACTACGCTACATTTATCCCCCACTTTAGTGAGATGATGAACTTGCTTCAAACTCACACTAAAGTAACCAGGTACAAAATCAAGAGGGGTTCAAATGTACAAATTTTAGTAAGATAGGATGACAAAAATTAAGAGGGTGTCCAAGCCCCCAGGATTATGATGCTATGGTGAGCCAACATAGGCACAAAGGAACACGCTTGTAGATGATAAATGAAGCCAATATCAGATCACAAAAATACACCATCAAAGGGAAGAATAAAGAAAAATGAAAAGAACTACAACAAATCAAGCTTTGACTAGTCATCCAATGAGGTGGGATAGGTCTAGGCTTGAAGAGGGTTTACAAGTGGAATGTTCTATCCACTATGAAAACAAAACACACGCTCATGAGGGCTAGTGGGAACTAGTTGTCCACTAGGTGAGCCCCAAGAGGGACCATATCAAAGCCATACCTCCATGAATTTAATAAAGTACAAAAGGAAAAATGCATGCTCACATGGGCTAGTGAAGCTAGCTATTCACTAGGTGAGCCCTAGGGGGTCCATATCAAAGCCATACCTCCATGACTTTAATAAAGACAAAATGAAAATTGCATGCTCACATAGGCTAATGAAGCTAGGTGTTGACTAGGTGAGCCACAAGGGGTCCATATCAAATCCATACCTCCATGACTTTAATAAGGACAAAAGGAAAAATGAATGCAACAAGAAAGAGAGACATTCAAAGGGATTCTTCTTAGTTCATGCAAGGTATTACTCTTAGTGGACATCATTCCTAATGTCTCCAAGAGAGGACCAATCAAAGGATAAAAGATTCACAACTTAGGGGGTGTAGTATGTCACACCACCACTAAGGGGAATATAATATGGTGAGAAAGGTCACACTTTTGAAGGAATTTACTCCTAATGTAATGAAAAAGAGGAAAATGCATCGTATGAAGAAATAAAATTGCATCAAGGAACATGGAAGAGAAAATGCAAATGCAATCATGCTAAAATAATGCCAATGTATGCCCCCACTTTAAAGAAGTTGCTAACACCATACTATGAGAAATTAATTTAAAGTAGACAAACATGGAAAAGAAAATGGAAAAGAGGGTTTCCCCCAAAAAAACAAGGGATTTATGGATTCGGGGTTATTATATGTCTTTGTTGCAATAATATTAGAGAGCTCAAAACTGTCATCATTCCCCAAATACACACAAAACTGCAAGAATGACACAAAGAGAGCGAAAACAAAGAAAATCCTTTTGGACCAAGATGGAAGAGACATAGGGTGTCTCAAATCCTTGTTTCATCCCCAAAAGGAAGACACAAAACAAAATCAAAAATAAAATAAAAATATTTCGAGTCGGCATGGAAGAGACATACGGTGTCTCAACGCCTTGCCTCATCCCCAAAAGGAAAACATAAGACAAAAAGCCAAAAGATAAATGAAAAGTGAAAAACTTACAACATAAAGAAGAATGAAGGTACAAATAGAGGAATGCACAAAGACAATGGAACATCAAACAAAACATCATGGGGGATCATAATACACACATGCGAAGAAAATTAAAAATACTAGTAAGGCACAAGCGAGTCATCCTAAAGTAGGTTATCCGCCTCCCAGTCTCAATCTAAATAAGTGGAAGGTAGATAAAAAACCTAGGGGACCACAACAAATTCCTGACTAGGACAAGGCCACCTGATTTTTATCCACACTGAGTGCAAGACAAGAATGGGCCAAGATAGTGATGAGAAGAGTCATGTAATGGTGAGAATTACAAGATTCTACAATGATTACAATGATTATATTTTTCTTCAAGGTTGATTGAAGTGTTTGTTACTTTTTAATCATAAAATTGTTGAATGTTTTCTTGTCTAGAGGAACTAGTTTAACCATTGTAGGGAACTTACATTTGAAATTTTCTTTAGTCTTAGGATGTAAGTAACCAAACATCTCAAGAGGTGGTATTGTAGGGGGATTTAGTTGTTTCATGGATGGATAGAAGGATGCATTAGCGTCAAGGTTGTTAAGAAAATTGTTTAGGAACTTATTCATGTTGTCATCATCTTCTCTAATACTGTCAACATCATAACGAGGACATGTATTTGGATTTGAGAGAGATGAGTGAGTTCAATGTCATTAGGATCATTACCAAAGGCACAGTTTGAGACATCTACTAAGGATTTCCAGGATATCCATAACTTTTTGAAGCACATATCCATGATGTAGAATTAAGAAAATGCACTTGAAAATGAAAGAAATTATGATAACAACAATTCTGGAAACTAAAATAGAAAGTTGAAAGCAACCTATAGAAACACAAAAAATAAATTTCAGACCCTGAAAAACTAGCGAGTCAGAGTCAATAGGGACTAAAACACCAGTAAGGGAATTTTAGTCCTCTTGATGAGATTTTGAAGTTCTAGAGGCTGAAATAGGTAGTAAACAGTAGGGAGAGGGTTCTAAGAAGAAAAATCTAAGGGGGACTATGATTCCAGGAAGGGAATTTAGTCCTAGTAGAGAACGTTTTGAGAAAAACAACAAATTTTGGCTTGAAAACAACTTTCTTAGGCTTCCTAACCAGGGACTTGATGTTTGGAATCAAAAAAGATGCAAATGGATGCAAATAAAAGCAATGACTAACAAGCAATTAAATGTAAGATTTGAAATATAATTTTTCAATTTTAGATGCAAGAATAATGTTTCTAAATGCAATTAACAATGCATTTTTTAGTTTTTCAATGAAATATAATGATGTAGGAAGAGAAAATAGCAACCTATATGCACTTTCACTAATGCAAAAATAGGAAACCCTAAATGCAATTTCACTAATGAAAGATGCAAGAAACCCTAGATGCACAATGCAATGAATGGAATCTACATCTAGGACTCTAAAGGACTCCAAATCAGAAAAGGAAGAATGTTAAAAAAAAGTCAGGTTCACTAAAATGAACAATAGGGAAACATGGGAAGATAAAAGGGGGTACATTTTCTTCCTATTCTCCCTATGTTATTCAAATATGTTGTAAGAACCCTAATAGGATTTACTATCAACCTCTCAAGGTGAGTCAATACACAATTAAGAGGACTTAAGAGGGGGTTTTCTTTCAAATTAAAGGGTTCACCACCCAAAAAATGCTCGAAAAAGATAATTTTTGAAAACAAACTATGATATGAAAAACACTCAAAATGAGATAAATTAAGCTTTCAAATGATGAAAATAAATAAATCCAAGTTAGGGTATGTGTATTTGGGAAACCTGGAGATGAAAATAGGATTCTAGAAATGCAAACAGACTACCAAAATATGCCTAGGAGGACTAAGATGCCTTTAATCTCATCTTAGTCCCGTTGCTATTTTTTGGGGCAAACACAAAATCTTCAGATAATGGAACAAAATCTCAAAGAATCTTTTGAAGATTCCACTTGAAGGACTAAGATGCCTTTTCTCTCGTCTTAGTCCCAATGTAAATTTTTAAAAATTTTGAATGTAGTCCTAAGCTCCCAGATCTACAATGTCTTCCTCTTAGATCTCAGGTTCTGAAACAACTGGATATAACATGTAGGTGAGTTTCCATGAAGATGAAAAATTTGCAATGTAACTTTGTAACTTTGAAAACTTTACACTCCAAGTGATATTCAATTGTATAATCTAGATCTGCAAATAAAAATGGACAATATGGAAAAGCTTGTTGATTGTTAGTGAATGGGGGTTTTCCTTGGTCAAACCCCTTGTTCTTAATTAAAATTTGAAATGAAATAAAAATGATGAAGGAAATGGTGAATGAATAACATGCAATGCTACAACTCACCTGATGCAAGAGTATCCTTTGTTCTTGGAAATCTTGCATCAACCAAAAATATTTTCATTTAGTTTTGTTCTTGTTCTTGTTTGAGTTGGTAGATCTGGTGTTTCTTCATGTTTTCTCACCAGATCACATGTACCTAAGAGTTCATTGTGGACATGTTCAATTACTTTATTCCAAGTTTTCAGCTTGATTGAATCTTTTTTCAGCAAGTTATCGATTTTGGATTAAGTGACAACTTCTTGTTCTAGCCCCGAAACAATTTCAAACCCTAATGGCTAGTTGGATCGATTGTGGATCTCGCCTGTCACTCATGGATCCTCACGGTATGTTTTGATTTGTTCTATGGAGTATCCCCGACCTTACACTTAGTTACACACTTCATCATACACATCTACCATGGAAGAATTTTGAATTTGAGGCTGACCTGTTCTTGCACACGTTACATTTTCTTCATCAAAGATTGTAATGATCTTTGGTTGATGCGGATGTTTCTAGATTCGTGGATATGATATAAATCTTATAATGAATCATTAGAAGAACAAATAATTATGATCAAGTAGAATAATTTGTATATTAAGTTCGATTTGTAGTATTTTCGCTCGCATGTATGATAACTGTATTTTGAGCATATTGTAATCAGGCCTGTGGGCCGAAACTATAAGCCCGGATGTGGCTGACTATATATAATCAATATTTATGATAATAAGAATGTTTTCATTTGCATTTGCCTCCATAATTTTTTTTTCTTCTATTGTGTTACTCTTGCTACATGTTCTGGATTTTTCTCCTTGAGGACCTTCATACCATTGTTGCACCAAACTAGTATTAGAACGAGATTCATTCCTTGCGATATCATCATAAGTTACACAGTCCTGTTGAATATTTTTTGTGGGGTGGCGGATTGATGATCTGACCTGCAGTTGTAGAGGGCTTGTGTAAAGATGGTGAGAAGAAGAAATGGTAGAGGAAATGGAGCACATGGAAATGTAGACCTAGTTGTAATGGAGATATTGAGAGGAATTGCTGCTAGATTGGAAGCAGTTGAAATGGCCTAGAGAAGAGGTCAACCAATTGATGATGTAAGTGATAAAGAAGTATAAGAACAAGAAGGAGTTGCAAGAGAAGAGAAACCTAGCCTTGATCGGGGAGAAGGGAGGTTCATAAGAGCCCTAACCAGAGTGCACACTAAGCCACATTTCAATCCATCATATTATAATGGTAAGTAAAATTGGGATGAATTTCTAGATTGGATAATAGAGATGGAAAAATACTTTTATTTTTCAGGTACCCCAGATGATAAGAAGGTGAAATTCGCCTATAAAAAGTTGAGAGGACATGCATCCCTTTGGTGGGAACATTTGCAGACCCATAGACAAAGAAAAGGAAAATAAAAAATAAGATCATGGGATCGGATGGTGAATAAATTGAAGAAAAAATTCATTCCTACAGACTATCAGATCAGTTTGTTCCAAAAATTACAAAATTTGAAGCAAAAGGAATCAAGTGTGAAAAAGTATATTGAAGAGTTCTAGGAGTTGAATATAAGATCTAGACATTCAGAAGATGAGACCGAACAAGTAGCTAGATATATGAATGGTTTGAGGTTGTATATACAAGATGAGATCAATTTGATTAATTTTTTGAGTGTGGAAGAGGCATATCAGTCTGCCCTAAAGGCAAAAGAGAAGCTGAATAAAAGACATGAGTAGAGACAAAGAGGAAGAGGTGGAAGATTTCAAAGAGGAAGAATATTTACTGGAGGAGGAAGAGGAACTTTTTCATAGAAGAACAAGGATAAGGAGATCATTAAGAATGAGAATTCATACCGAAGAGATAATTGAAACTCTTACAAAAGAGGAGGATATGGTGGTTATATAAATCAAGGATATAGAAAATATGATAGAGGACAGCAGAAAATAATATTTAGGGGAACTTGTTTTAAATGAGGTGGAGAAGGACATAGAGCCTTTGAATGCAAACAAGGAGAGACAAATAGGAAGACTAAGAATAATAGAAGAACAACCTTTATTGAGGAGGATCATGTTGGATCATCTAATCAACCGAAAGAAGGAGAAGTATTAGTGAATAGGAGAGTGTTGTGTCAAAGTGAATTGGAGAAAGACCCATTGCAGATGAATAATTTGTTTTGGACTAGATGGAAGGTAGCTAGTAAATGTTGTAAAGTGATCATTGATAGTGGAAGTTTAGAGAACTTGGCTTTTGAAGAAATGGTGATCAAGTTGAAGTTGGAGAGGTTGAAACACCCAAAACCCTATTAGATAGCGTGGATTCAAGATGAACATAAGATACTATTAATTGAACAATGTTTGGTAAAATTAAAGATAGGAAATTGCCATGATGAAGTTTTGTGTGATATTACTCCTATGGATGTATGCCATATTTGGTTGGGAAGACCTTCATAGTATGATAGATAGGCTATTCATGATGGAAAGAAGAACATATAAACCATTGTTTCTAATGGGATGAAGCAGACTTTTTTTCCATTGGAAGATGTTCCTAAAGCTAAGATTTGTACGACTGCTAGAATCTATTTGGTTAGTGGAAGGAGATTTCTAGATGGACTGGGACATGAGAACATGTTCTATGCCCTGGTTCCTAAGAAGGTTGAAGACTTGAAGCATGTAGAAGAGCAACCAGAGGAGATAACAAAATTGTTGATAGAATATGAAGCTATCATTTCAAATATTGTACCTGATGGATTACCACATGTAAGGAGTATTATTCATTGCATGGATCTAATTCCTAGAGCTAGTTTTCCTAATAAAGCACACACTGGATCACACTGGTAGAGAATGAAGAATTGAATACACAAGTGCAATAATTGTTGAGGAAAGGTTTGATCAAAGAAAGCTTAAGTCATTCTGCAGTACCTGTTGTACATGCAACTAAGAAGGATGGAGAATGGAGAATGTGTACAGACTCTAGAGCCATAAATAAGATTATAGGGAAGTATATATTTCCTTTTCCCAGGATGGATGACATTATGGATTGTTTAAATGGAGCTAAGTACTTTACAAAGATAGACTTGAAGAGTGGATATCATCATATCAAAATCAGAGAAGGAGATGAGTGGAAAATAACATTCAAGACAAATTCAAGATTGAATGAGTGGTTGGTAATGCCTTTTGGATTGAAAAATGCATCGAGTACTTTCATGAGGTTGATGAATGAGGTTTTGAAGAAATTCTTGGATAAGTTTGTGATTATATATTTGGATAAAATCTTGATTGCTAGTAAGACTAGGGAAGAAAATTTGTTGCACATAAGACAAGTTTTCTAGATATTGAGAGAAGAGAAGTTGTTGATAAACATTAAGAAGTGCAGTTTCATGAAAGAAGGGTTGGTGTATCTTGGATTTGTGATATCAGTGGATGGATTGAAGATGGATCCTGAGAAGGTAAGAGGTATTTTTTAATGGCCTACACTTGAAAGCATTGGAAAGGTAAGATCATTTCATGGATTGGCTAGTTTCTACTGAAAGTTGATTAGGAATTTTAATTCAATCTACAATCCTATGATAGAAACAATGAGAAGAGATAGGAAGGATTTTAGGTGGAAATTTGGAGTAGATAGAAGTTTTGAATTGTTGAAATAGAAAGTGACTAAGCATCCTTTGTTGGCTTTACTATACTTTAATAAGGTATTTCAAGTAGACTATGATGCAATTGGATCAGTGCTAAGTCAAGAAGGAAGACCAGTAGCCTATTTTAGTGAGAAGTTGAATGATGCAAGGAGAAGATATTCAATGTATGATTAGGAGTTATATGCCATAATTCAAGCTTTGAAGAAGTGGAGAAATTACTTGTTATCTAAGGAGTTTGTGTTGTATAAATATCATCAAGCTTTGTAGTATTTAAATAGTCAAGTAAGTTGAATCAGAAACACGTGAGATGGGTAGAGTTCCTGCAGAGTTATACTTTCTTTTTGAAGCATAGGAGTGGAAATTCAAATAGAGTTGTTGATGCTTTGACTAGGAGAAATATTTTATTGGAACAGATGAAAGTGGAAGTGTTAGGCTTTGAAGGATTGAAGAACTTGTATGAGGAAGACCCGGATTTTGTAGAACCTTGGAGGGCATGTAAAGAACAAGTTTTGGAGGATAGAAGTCAATAGTTGGATTATTTCATTCAAGAGGATATGTAGTTCAAAGGAAATCAGTTATGTATACCCAGAAGTTCAATGAGGGATAGCTTGGTGAAAGAAAAACATAATGGAGGATTAGAAAGACATTTGGGAATAGACAAACAAGTAGCATTGGTAAGTGAGAACTACTTTTGGCCACAAATTCATAAGGATGTTAGGAAATTTATACAAAGTTGTAGATTTTGTTAAGTTGCAAAGGAAGCAGTCAGAATGTTGGATTGTATAAACCTTTGATAGTTCTAGAAAGACCTTGGGAAGATATCAACATGGATTTCATACTTGGTTTTCCTAAGACACAAAGAGGTAATGATTCAGTATTTGTGGTGGTGGACAAATTTTCTAAAACGGCTCATTTCATACCTTGTAAGAAGACAATAGATGCAGTACATGTAATAGACTTCTTTTTCAGAGAAATAGTCAGATTGCATGGATTACCTAGGAGTATTGTTTCAAATAGAGATACAAAGTTTGTTGGTTATTTTTGGAGGAAAATTTGGAAGAAGTTGAGGATAGATTTGAAGTTCAGATCTACTTTTTCACCCATAAACAAACAGATAGACAAAGGTAGTGAATAAAAGTTTGGGAAATTTGCTGAGATGTTTGGTTGGAGAGAAAATTGGAAGTTGGGATTTATCCCTAGCACAGGCAGAGTTTGCCTACAATAATTTAGTGAACCGGAGTTCAGGAAAGAAACCTTTTGATATTGTTATTGGGGTTCATCCTAAAGGTATATCAAAACTAAGAGCCATCAATAAGGAAGGTAGATGGAGTGAAGAAATAGAGGAATTTACATAACATATGAAGACAATGCATACTCAAGTAAAGAAGAATTTGGAAAACATGAACCAAAAGTATAAGGAGAAAGTAGATGAAAGGAGGAGACATAAGGAATTCAAAGCTGAAGATGAAGTGATGGTGTATTTGAGGAAGGCAATATCTCCAATTGGCAAATATAGTAAGATGAAGATGAGGACGTTTGGACCCTATAGGATTTTGACAAAGTTTGATTTAGGAAATGCATATGAAGTAGAGTTACCATATGACATGGGTATTTCACCTATATTCAACATTGCAAATCTACATCAGTACCATGAAGCATAGTTCAATGAAGGATTCTTCTTGGATTTCTCAGGATGAGGTAGACTATATTGGTTTTCCTTTGGCCCCTATAGAGTGAGGGACTCACTTTTCTTTAACCCCAGATGTCTGATGCAGGAGCATCCTTGGTTCTTGGCAATCTTGCATCAACCAAAAATATTTTCATTTAGTTTTTTTCTTGTTTTGTTCTTGTTCTTGTTCAAGTTGGTAGATCTGATGTTTCTTCATGTTTTCTTGCCATATCACGCATACTTGAGAGTTCATTGTGGAAATGTTCAATTATCTTAAATTCCAAATTTTTAACTCGATTGGATCTTTTTTTGACAAGTTATCACTTTTGGATTAAGTGACAATTTCTTGTTTTGGCCTCAGAATAATTTCAAACCCTAACGGCTAGTTGGATCAATCGTGGATCTCGCCTGTCACTCACAGATCCTCATGGTGTGTTTTGATTTGTTATATGGAGTGTCCTTCACCTTACACTTAGGTCCACACTTCATCATGCGCATCTACCATGGAAGAATTTTGAATTTGAGGCGGACCTATTCTTGCACATGTTATATTTTCTTCATTAGAGATTGTAATGATCTTTGGCTGATGCAAATGTTTTTAGACTCATGGATACAATATAAAGCTTATAATGAATCATTAGAAGAACAAAGAATTATTATCAAGTAGAATAAGTTTTATATTAAGTTTGATTTGTAGGATTTTTGCTCGCATGTATGAGCATTGTATTGTGAGCATATTGTAATGAAGCCTATGCGATGAAACTGTAAGCCCGGATGTACTCGACTATATGTAATCAATATTTATGATAATAAGAATGTTTGCATCTGCATTTTCCTCCATAATTTTTGTTTCTTTTGTTGTGTTACTCTTGTTGCACTGTCTGGATTGTTCTCCTTGAGGACTCTCCTACCATGGTTGCACCATCACCAAACCCTTGGAAAGGATACAAACTTGTGTGTAATGGCTGCAATGGACATGGATCTTGAAATGCTTGATGGATCTTGAATTACTTGCTTTCTTAGATTAAAACCCTACATCACAAATGTTATCACAACAACACACATTATGCAAGAAAAATCTTTGACATGATGCTTGAAATTTGATAATGGTTCGAAATGCTTGATGAATTTCTCTTGAATGCACTTGATCTCATAAATTTTTCTTAGGAATGAATACTCAATTTTATAGGATGAAAATGAATGAATGAACCTTTTATTTATACTTCTCTATGCTTAATATCCTGAAATCATATCATGCCAAGCTGACATATGAATTCAATGAATAAAGGAAGTTAAATCCCACCAAAATTTGAAATTAAATCTTGAAAATGACTCAAGGAGGAATAAGACATCCTACGTGGTGTCTTAGTCCCAAGTGATGAAACTTGGGGCACAAACACTAAAAAGGGGCCTAAAATAGATACCTCAAAATTAGGGTCCCAAGACCTCAGGGGGACAAAGATGCCCTTAGTGGAATTTTAGTCCTGACTAGAAATTAGGGACATGCCAATAAGAGTCATTAGTAGATCACATATGCATTGGAGAATGTTAGGATTAACCAAAAAAATATGTTATTTATAGGGCTTGTGGACATAAAATAGGACCAATTAAGCCATAAAGAAGAATAAATAAAGCAAGACGGGTCCAAACAAGTGTGAAAATGTGAGGGTATGCATTTTACTAGACTACAAGCTCTAAAATTGGGTGTTCTTTGTGTCCTAAACCATACGATGGCAATCTCATCCATCCATTTTCATAGGTTCTAGTATTGTAGGCCACTGTTTTATACTTTCCAAATTGTACTAGTTCCTTTCCAACCACATCTGTGCTTTCCATATGTTCACATATTGGCATACATTGCAAGCAACTACATTTCTGACATGTGCCATCCAAGCATAGTTTCCTATAGAATATTTGGCCTTCCTCTCACATAATGTTTTTGATAAAAAGTCTCTTGAAGTTGTTGGTGGGGCATGTATGCCACAATCCTTCAAAACATTGTTTTGATTATATGGGAAAAATAGGTTTTGAAGGGACTTAAAACCCTTTACAACTTTAGGTATAATTTTTTTCTCAAAAGATACTACACTAAAATATCAACAACAACCCACAACCCAAGATACTAGTAAAAACAAAATTTTGCTCCCAAGATAAAACACTAACCTATTAGCAACAACCAACCGCAAAAAAACAATAAAGTAACCGAGACACAAAAGTAGAAAGATAGACAAAAAACAAACAATGATACACTACTTCAAACTACTTAAGGTGTTGGTCACCTCAAGCTCCTAGTTCCTATGCAACCCAATCATGTCAAACAATCCTTTTTTCTCAGATTCAAAGGACTTCTTCTAGCCATCCATCCCTCTAGCAGCAAGGCCTTTACCCTCATCCTTAGCACCTTTTCTCCCTTTACCTTTGGCCAATTTTTCCTTTTCCATTAACTTATACAAATACAACTGATCCTCTCTAAGCTCACTGATTTTGGGAAATAGAACCTCCAAAGAGTCTGCACTATTCTTCACTAAAATGTGACAAGAATGGAGAAGTTTCTTGATATCCACATTTTTGTCCAATACCTTGGCTTCTAAACCAGCTAATCGTTGCTCACAAAGGGACTTGAAGTTAGTGAACAAGCACTCAAGCTCCATAATTCTATCAATAAGAATATCTGAAACTAAATCTTTCAAAATATTCTACAAATTCTCCTTCAAACCCATTATTTTGATGTTGACCCTATTGAATTCCTAGAGAGTCCATTTAGCTAGTAGCCCCTTCCCTCGCCATGTTAAGGAACTCAAACATAGAGGTGGAATCATCATTAAGGTAGGATAAGTCCTTTGATAGGGGATCAACCTTAAGAGGCTTTGATTTCTCTTGTTTTTTCTCAACATCCACCTCCTCTTGAACCTTATTCACACCCTCTGGTTCCACATTAGGAGACTTACATATTGGGGAATCTTCAATTTCCACCGCCTTCTCCTCCAAAGCCTTATCCTTATGGATTTCCATGGTATCCTTAACCAAATATGTTGAAACCTGGTTTTTCATCTTAGCAATGCACTTAGAAACCCTTCTAGGCTTATCCTTGGCCTCTATTGTCTTCACATTCTCTTGGAGCCCTTCCTTCTTACCACCCACCTCAGTATCATCCTGGCCAATTTCCATAGCTTCATCCTTGGGTAAAAAATCCCTAGACCCCACCTCTATGTCATCACCATCAGAATGGGACTCTAACCCATGCAAATTAAGATGCTTGGCTACTCGTTTTCCTTTATGGTTAACTTTCTTCCTCTTTTTTGAGGGTGCAGCCATAGGGGATAGAGTCCCTTCCTCACCATATTCCTTCCACTCCTCATCCTTAGCCATGTTGGTATCTGAGTTAGAAGAACTAGAATCCTCACTAAGATTCTTATCCTTGCGCTTAATTGAAGAGGTAGGGACAAGGGATCTAACTTGTTCCATAATTAAAAAAATAAGGCCCTCATGAAGGACTGGTGTCGTCCTAATTTTTAAATGTGCATACATAGATATCTCAATGGAATAAAATAGAAATAACAAGAATGAAATAAACAAACCATGCCAAAAATGGTTTAAAAGAGTAAAATGATGGCCAAGGATAGTAGTGAACTTTCCTTCTAGAGTCACATACCACATTATTACTTCTGCAATATCTACCCAAATCTTCTTGAGGGACTTCCACTCATATCCTCGGGCCTCTATCTTGATGAGTTTATTCCATTCATCATCTTTAAAGAATTAAGCTATTTCCTCGTTGTTACTCTTCTTGTCTTTAAAGAATTTACGACCAACCATAGGCAACCTAGTCACATTAGCAATCAAATCCTCATTGATGTCAATAACCAAGCCCTTAAACTAGATTTTGTGATTGTGGAAACATGAAATAAACTTTGCCAAATCATTCGGGTCATTTCCATGCAATCTTTCCAAGAACGGTATAAAATTCCCATGTTGAAGAATCCTCCAAATTTTCTCCTTCTTTCTCAGGCTCGCACAAGAGTGCGACTCAATTCTACTTCTGCCACCACCCATATTCAAAATCAACAATAGCAAAAAATCCTAGCAAGTAGAGTCAGCCTAATAGCCAACAAGCCAAATGAAACCCACAAAGCTTATAAGTCGAGAGTTGGTACTAAATGTTAAATCATGCCACCTCATAAACTCAGCCAAAACCATCATTTCTCATTAAGATACTATCTACCTCAAGAAGGAGAGAGCCTTCCTCCCATGTCCGATACTCATTAAGCTTGACTACTTCATTGGAAAAAATATATACCAATGAATTACCTTCTCGATAAAAGTGAGAAACATGAGTTTCTTCACAAGATCCCAACATGATTATAGCATCCTTTATTAATTTCTCATTATAGCTAGGCTTATAGGTGCCACATAAATAATTGATGATTTTTAACGAATCACCTTCCACCCATATTTTCTAGTAACCCCTATCCATATCTAACCTAATACTTATAAGTGTAGCCTTTGCCTCAGCATAGTGATTCAAAATGTTGTTAGTATTTAAATATAAACATATAGAATGATAAAAATTAAAATGGTTAGAAAAATTTGACGTGTAATCTACAACAAGTAGTGCCTATGTGATTTATCTTTACATAAAAAGGCTTAAGTATTTCAAAATATATTTACAATTTTTTTAATTTGAGAATAATCCTCTAGAAATTTACCAGAAAATTGTGTTTGAGTCATATCCAAAAAATGCTTTGGATGTGGATCATGGTTTCGACTACCAATTCTCCTCTTACCACATCTCTTTGATTCAGAGACACCCTTGTGTTATTCTTCCAATAGTATTCACTTAGTGATCTCAATGCTTCACCAAATAGTTTATCTTTTCATGTTAGTCTCCCCGAGAATGCCCATAATTCAGTGGAATCGATGTCCTCAATTCTTTGGTGCCTTTGAACGGCTTGATAAAAAATTTCTATTAATTCTCAATTGTTGATTTATCTTTCTAATGAGATGAGATTTGCTCGTTTAATTACTTACTATTGTCTATGTAATGACAAACTGTGTGACATTACTATCTTTTGAGCTTGAGGTCTTACCCACTCTCTCATACGCATCTATTGGATTATTCACAATAGTTTTTTCACTTGAAGAATCCGATGTTCTCAACCCAAGAATCTTCATGATGGACCTATACTTTATAGTTCACATCATTTCAAGAAATAGTTGAAATATTGCAATCTTATTTAAATTTTCAAAGAACAATCTCCAAATTTTATTAGCATACCTATTACAAGTACATTGTGGAATCTTACCTTCCATTGGCTGCAAAATATTCTCATCAATATTAATCAAAAACTTTGGCTTTCTATGCCAAATTCTAGGTGGTTTTCTCAAAGGTAAATTCATTTCAACATTAGGAATTTCAACAATATTTAAATGAGATGGGCTAGATGCCATACCCTTGATCAAGGATGGAATAGATGACATACTTTGAGGTTGAGATGGGAATGATGGAATACATCCTTCCTCAATTTTGAGTGATGATTTACTCTCAACTTCAGATGTGGTAGATGGTGTCCCTCCATATTCACTTGCAGTAGATCGTGTCCCTCCATATTCACTTGTAGTAGAGGGTGTTTCTCCAACTACAATATTTAAATCTCTCTTAGCATGAAGGTTTCACATTTTTCCCTTTGTGCCACCAATTTGATTTCTCTTCTTGATGGTTGAGGTTCCTCTTCAATTGGTATGTCTTCATCAATTATTTCCTATTTCCTCTTCTCATGATGTTCCATCATCCATTATGCTTTCTTTGCATTCTTAGCTTCTATCTCTTCTTGTTTTGGTTTAATCCTTGATCATTTCCTCAACATGACGAATAATTTTATTTTTAGCATGATAAAGAGACAAGTGTTAGTTCCTAAAAAATGAATCCATACAAATAAATGAAATACATGTCATTCAATCCCTCATACAAAATACTTACAATCATCCTATAGAAGAGTATATCTAGAATAGACAAAGCTCACATGAATGTTTTGATGGAATTCCTTAAAGAAATGTGGTCTCATGGAATTCCATGATTGCAAGATAGGCACAAAATGCAAGCATGAACAAGGCATGTGAATTATTTGACAAAACAAATTGGTAGACATTTATGCAAAATGTGGTAGCATAGAAAAGCTAGTGCGCTCACTAGCTTCTCAATGCAGTAGAATTGATAAGGTAGTGGGTTGTTTGTAAAAATGCATCATAGAAATGGGGTATCACAATACATCATAATGAGATCCCATTTCTATGATTCATTTTTTCAAATAGTCCACTACCTTGTCAATGCTACTGCATTGACAAGATAGTGAGCTCACTATCTTGTCAAAGCTCACATGAATTTTTTGATGGAATGCCTTAAAGAAATGTGGTCTCACGGAATACCATGATTGCAAGATAGGAACAAAATGGAAGCATAGAAAAGTCATGTAAATTGTTTGACAAATATTTTTAGTATACATGTATGAAAAATATGGTAGTATAGATAAGCTAGTGAGCTCACTAGCTTGTCAAACATGAATTTTTTTATGGAATGCCTTAAAGAAATGTGGTTTCATGGAAATCCATGATTGCAAGATAGGAGAAAACTGGAAACATGGACAAGGCATGTGATTTTTTTGATAAAATATTTTGGTAGACATGTATGAAAAATGTAATGGAGACCTTGGAATGGGGTATGACATCTATCAAACATGAAATTTGGTCTCATGAAATTCCTTGATTGCAAGATAAGAACAAATAGGATTTTTGGAAAGACATTAAAAAATTTCAAGAAGATACAATTGGCTTGAGTATATATCCAAATTCCTCAACTTTTATCTTGACATCCTACCTTTGGAGCAAGGTATCCATTAATCAATCAAATCATTCAAATAAAGCAAGATTGTTTGAAAAAATGTTTTGGTAGACATGTATGGAAAATTTGGTAGCATAGACAAGGAAATCATTTGCTTGAAAAAATTCCTCCAAGAAATGTGGTCTCATGGTGATGCACATCACCATGAGACCACATTTCTTTGAGGAATTTTTTCAAATAGTTGATTTCCTTGTCTTTTGTTTGATAAAATACTTTGGTATACATGCATGGAAAGCTTGGTAGAATAGACAAGGCAATCAACTATTTGAAAAATTGCATCAAAGAAATATGGTCTCATGGTGATTTGCATCACCATGAGACCACATTTATTTGATGCAATTTTTCAAACAACTAATTGTCTTGTCTATGGTGTTTGATAAAATGCTTTGGTATAAATGCAAGGAAAATTTGGTTGCATAGACAAGGAAATTAGTTGTTTGAAAAAATTCCTCAAAGAAATGTGGTCTCATGGTGATGCACATCACCATGAGACCAAATTTCTTTGAGGCATTTTTTCAAACAGATGATTGCCTTTTCTATGATGTTTAATAAAATTCTTTGGTAGTATAGACAAGGCAATCAACTATTTGAAAAAATGCCTCAAAGAAATGTGGTCTCATGGTGATGCATCACCATGAGACCAAATCTCTTTGAGACATTTTTTCAAATAGTTGATTTCCTTGTCTATGTTGTTTGATAAAAATCTTTGGTAGACATGTATGGAAAATTTGGTAGCATAGACAAGGAAATCAGTTGCTTTGGTAGAACTATTTGAAAAAATAACTCAATGAGATATGTCCTCCTAGACTACAATGATTGCAAGATATGAAAAAAATGAATTTGTTGAAAAGGCTTTAGAAAATTTCAAGAAAATGCAATTTCTAAGTGTAAAACCAAATTCCACTGCATTTTCCAACATCCCCCATTGCTTATAGAAAAATGGAAGCTTTGGAAAGGGGTATGCACACCCACAAAAAAATATTGAGAAATTATTTATTATATTATATACTTATAACTACTCTCATATATATGTGCATACAAAATGTGGAAGCATACAAAAGGTAGGTCAATTGGTTTAATAAAATGCCTCACAAAGACGTGGTTTAAAATGCAATTGGAAAGCGTAAAGAATTGTGTATTTTAAAATGTGCCAAGAGGGGCTAAGGTTATAATGACAAATAAACAATGATGAACATGGAATACACATAATAAAAAAATCAAAGCATTGTATTAAGCATGTATGATAAGGGATGATAAAGAAACATAATAGAATTAAGGAAATTGTAAAGAAAATATGTAAAGACTTCACATACCTAATAAATAAAGATTCAAATGGAGAAGTTCTACTCAATTATGTAGTCTTTGTTTTTTCTTTCATCAAAATCCTCAACAATTTGATTTTTTCAAAAGATTGTTTCCTTTTCAACATTCAATTGTATATCACTCTTGAGTATAATTACTAACAACAATACAAATAACCAATGTATAATTTTAAATTCCTACAATTCAATGACAATTAACATTGCAACACTACAAAAAATGAGATTTGAATTGATATATCAAATTCAATATGATTTATTTTTTATTTCCTCCTCCCTAAGTTGGAAAACCATAAAAAGGTGGTGTAAATTTCATGCAAAGGTGGTAGAATGTGAAAACTTTGCATGTGCACTTCCCAACAACATCAAAAAGATTTTTTTTTTGTCGAAACATGTGTATAACTAGGAGAATAACAAAGAATGTGGGCCTAGATCACGGGTGTGTTAAATTTTTTACTATTTTTAGACCAAGCCAAAATAGACTTTTGTTATAACATGAGCACGTTTTGGCTTGCTATACAAAATGGCTATATCTCAACTTCTTCAAAAAGCACCCATGCTATGAAAAAGCTGATTTTGTAAAGTTTTCCTCTCTCTCTCTCTCTCTCTCTCTCTCTCTCTCTCTCTCTCTCCTTGGCCATCTATCCCTCCTTAACCATATAGGTATCTCACTTAGCCCTAAACCCTCAACCCTAGACACTATACCTTAAACCCTAATCCCTCAACCCTATACCCTTAAACCCTTAATACCTCAACCCTTAAACCCTAAACCCTAATCTCTCTCTCTATTCTCTCCCTCCCACCCCTTCTCCCTCTTGTACTCCCTCTATCTCTCTCTTGTACCTCTCTCCCACTCCCTCTCTCTCTCTCTCCTCCCTCCCACCCCCTCTCTCTATTAGGTCTCCCTCAAGAACCCTCTCTCTCTCTCTCTCTCTCTAGTCTCTCCCTCCAACCCCCTCCCCCTCTTGCACTCCCTCTATCTCTCTCTTGTCCCTCTCTCTCCCACTCCCTCTCTCTCAACTATCTCGCCATCACCTCCTCTCTTTGTCAGGTCTCTCCCTCAAGCACTTTCTGTCTCTCTCTCTCTCAAACCTTACACCCTAAACTCTCAACCCCTATACCCTCTACCCTATACATTTGACTCTCAACCCTAATCCCTCAACCATCTACCCTCAACCCTATACCCTCAATTATCAACCCTATACCCTATACATTGGATCCTCAACTCTCATCTATCTTTCTCCTTCCCTCTTCTTCTCTCATTCTATTTATCTCACTTCTCCCTCTGTATCTCCCTCCCTAAATCCATCCTTTTCTACCCTAATCCCTCAACCCTCTACCCTCTTGACCCAATACCCTAAACCCTCAACCGTATAGGTCCTCAACCCTCAATCCTTAAACTCTAAAACCTCTACCCTCTACCCTCCTTAACCAATATCCTCAAGCCTCAACCCTATAGGTTCCCAACCCTATACCCTCAATTTTCAACCCTCTACCCTATACATTGGATCCCCAACCCTCATCTCTCTCTTTCCTTCCCTCCTCTTCTCTCTTTCTCTCTATCTCTCTTCTCCCTCCATTTCTCCATCCCTCTATATCCTAATCCCTCAACCATATACCCTCAAATATTAAACCCTTAAACCATCAACCCTTAATCCTCAACCATCAACCAACTACACTTAACCCTTAAACCCTCTACCCTCAACCCAATACCCTAAACCCTCAACCCTATACCCTCAATTCTCAACCCTCTAACATATAAATTGGATCCTCAACTCTCATATATCTTTCTCCTTACCTCCTCTTCTCTCCTCTCTATATCACTTATCCATCCATCTCTCCCTCCCTCCCTCCCTCCATCCCTCTCTACCATAATCCCTCAACTCTATACCCTCAACCCTTGAACCCTTAAAAATTAAACCCTTAAACCCTGAACCCTAAATCCTTAAACCCCAAACCATTAATCCCTCTACCCTCTTGACCCAATAGTCTAAAACCTCAACCCTATACCCTCAATTCACAAACCTCTACCCTATACATTGGATCCTCAACCCTCATCTCTCTTGTTCCTTCCATCCTCATCTCTCCTTCTCTCTATATCACTTCTCCCTCCATCTCTACCTCCATCTCTACCCTAATCCCTCAACTCTTAAACTATTAAACCTTCAACCCTCAACCCTCAACCCTCTACCCTCTACCCTTAATCCCTAAACCCTTAATATTTTTACCCTTAACCCAATACCCTCAACCCTCAACCCTATACCCTCAATTCTCAACCCTCTACCCTATACATTGGATCCTCAACTCTCATCTATCTTTGTCCTTCCCTCCTCTTCTCTCCTTCTCTCTATCTCACTTCTCCCTACATATCTCTCTCCCTCCATACCTCCCTCTTTACCCTATACCCTGAACCCTTAAACCCTCAACCAACAACCCTTTAACCCTAAATCCTTAAACTCTCTACCCTCTACCGTCTTGACCCAATAACCTATACCCTCAATTCTCAACCCTCCACCCTATACATTGGATCCTCAACCCTCACCTATCTCTCTCCTTCCCTCCTCTTGTCTCCTCTCTATCTCACCTCTCCTTCTATCTCTCCCTCTCTCTCTACCCTAATCCCTCAACCATACACCTTCAACTCTTAAACCCTTAAACCCTCAAACCTTAACCCTCAACCATCAACTCTCAACCCTCTACCATTAACCCTTAAACCCTAAACCCTTAAACCCTCTACCCTCTACCCTCTACCTAATACCCTAAACCCTCAACCCTCTACCCTATGCATTAGATCCTAACCTTTCATCTATCTTTCTCATTCCATTCTCTTCTCTCCTTCTCTCTATCTCACTTCTCACTCCATACCTCCCTCCCTCCATCCCTCCCTCTCTACCCTAATCCATCAACTCTATACTCTCAACCCTTAAACCCTTATACTCTAAACCCTTAAACACTCAACCCTTAAAATCTAAACCCTTAAACCCTCTACACAATACCCTAAAGCATCAACCCTATAGGTTCTCGACCCTATACCCTCAATTCTCAACCGTCTACCTTATAAATTGGATCATCAAACTCTCTCTCTCTCTCTCTCTCTCTCTCTCTCTCTCTCTCTCTCTCTCTCTCTCTCTCTCTCTCTCTCTCTCTCTCTCTCTCTCCCTCTTCTCTCCTCTCTATCTCACTTCTCTGTCCATCCCTCCCTCCCTCTCTACCCTAATCCCTCAAATCCATACCCTCAAATCTTAAACCCTTAAGACCTCAATTGTTAACCCTTAACCCTCTACCCTCAACACTCAACCCTAAACACTCAGCCCTCAAACCTTGATCCCTAAAACCCTAATCCCTCAACCCTAATCCCTCAACACTCAACCCTTAAAACCTAAACCCTCAACCCTTAAACCCTAAACCCTCAACCCCTAAACTCTCTACCCTATACATTGGACCCTCAACCCTATACCCTCAAACCTCTACCCTCAACCCAATACCATAGAACCTCAACCCTATACCCTAGATTATCAACCCTCTACCCTATACATTAGATCCTCAACCCCCATATATCTTTCTCTTTCCCTCCTCTTCTCTCCTTCCCTCTATCTCACTTCTCCCCACATCACTCCCTCCCTCTTTACCCTAATCCATCAACCCTATACCTTCAATCCTTAATCTGTTAAACCACAAACACTAAACCCCCAACCCTAAACCCTTAACAATCAACCCTTAAACCCTAAACCATTAGACCATCTACCCTCTATACTCAACCCTAATCACTAAATCATGTACCCTCAACCCTTAAAACCTTAAACCCTTAAAATCTCTACCCTAAACCCTCAACCCTTAATCCATCGACCCTCATCCCTCAACACTTAAACCCTTAAACCCTCAAGTCTCAACTATTTACCCTATACATTAAACCCTCAACCCTCAATTCTTAACCCTCTACCCTATACCCTAAAACCTATATACTCAACCCTAGACCATCAACCCTCAACCATAATCCCTCAACCCTATGCCCTTAAACCCTCAACCTCATCCCTCAACTCTCAAACCCTTAAACCATCAACCCTTAACCCCTCAACCCTTAGATTCTTAACTCCTCAACCCTCTTCCCTATACATTAAACCCTCTACCCTATACATTGTAACCTCAAACTTAATCATTATAACCTATACCATCAAATTCTAGGCCTCTCTCTCCTTCCCTCTCTCCTACACTCTCTAATTTTATCTATCTACCCTCTCTTTTCTAAGTACCTCTCGCTCAATCACTCCCTACCACCCTCTATATCTCTCTCTCTCCCTCACTCTATATATCTATCTCACCTCTCTCTCCCTAATTATATCTCCCTCCCTTTCTCCTACCCTCTCTAATTGTCTCTATCTCCCCTCTCCCTCTTTCTATGTACCTCTCAGTCAAAAACTCCCTACAACTCTATCTATATTTCTCTCTTTCTCTCTAAAAGCTTAAACCCTCAACCCTCAATATTTAATACCTCAAACCTC